>LPNX010818685.1:535668-558507 GCA_001517045.1 Pseudotsuga menziesii
TATTTTTAAATAGAACATCATTATTGAAGGGTTATTTTTCACCAAAACATTGTGTAATGGGCCAGATAAAATTTCAAAATGTAAAAAAAAAAAATACAGTTGGAAGAGTAGAGATGAAATGAAATTCCAACCCTGGTGATGGGTAGTGGCTTTGAGAACACCTTGTTCCACCATCAATTCATTTCCACTAACCACTTACCCATGAATTAGCATGGATAATTTGTAACACATACAATGTATCAAGCTACCATATTTGTGGCTACTTATATGAGACCAAAGTGTTATTATCCATAATTTCCCTGCTTCATATAAAATAGATTATAAAAATAACAAATTCATAAAAATAATAAATTCATGAACTTTGGACCCATACATTGTCATGTCCCCACATTTTGACCACCAAATGTGTGAACCTTGCTAAACACCTAGGGGAACAAAGAGGCATTAATTAATTAGCCTAGGGAAATTTTGCGAAATAATTATTATTAAGGCACATTGTACTTGATTTTAATTACTTCCATTAATTAATTATTGTGCAAATAACATGTGGAATTGAGCTTAATGTAATGTCAAACATGAAATAACACTCGATCTTACTAAGAATTGAATGACTGGTGAAGGCTCTGCTAGGGTTAGACCTGTATTCCTTACGGTTGTATCTTCTCCTCTGACACTGCTCTTGCTTCTAAGTCGCCCATCGGACTATCCTGCTACTGTACCATGATGACAGTCGTGAGGGAGGCCCCTCCCAGTCACATGATGTTCTACAATCGATAGCTGGCCCTACTGGTTCCAGATCCACAGCGAAAATTGGTAGGAATGATGTTCCCATCCCAATGGAGGACATTGGTAATGTCGAAAAAATTTCTAATGCCAACGAATCGGGAAGAGGTGAAAACCCATCCCAAAGAAGGAACTCATGCATACCCTGTATGGAGAATCGCCCCTGCTTAAATCTCCCAGCAGAAATAATCAATGCAATAGTTCAAAAAATGAAAGATCATGCCCTTATTGGCAAGTTTATGGGATTCTAGGCAATGGAGCAGGCCCCTCGTGGATGGATCATTGCCAAGTGGAAACCCAAAGCCCATTATGACCTACAGCTGGGTTTGAAGGGTTTATTCACCATTATTTTCCACCATCTAGAGGACAAGGCTCATGTTGAAGATGAAAGACCTTATTTCTTCAATTTTGCAGGGTTGTACTTAACGAACTGGGTGGAGAGATTATGCCCAGATAAAGAGGACTTTTCTTGGGCCCCAGTCTAGATTAGAATGTTTTTAGCTGAAATTGAAAGAAATTCAATTTTTTCCTTTCATACGTATAAAAACATGTTATTATACAAATAATTTAACACTGAACAATTATGTAAAATATGAAGTTTCAGCTACGTGTTTTCCTCCTTTGAGCATTTTTCCTTGTGTTTGTTTTCCGAAAATATGCTTGCGATCATTTTCACTTAAGGTTTTGGTATTTTTCTAGCTTTGGAAAATAAGGAATAGGTTCTAAAAAATTGTTTTTATTGGGAAATGAAAATGCTCAAGTTTCTTAAAATCTTGTTGAAGGACTTATATTTCTTAGATTGGTTAATTTCTTTTAATATTTCTCAACTAGAACCCAAAATGTACTAGTAGTTTACTGGACTTTTACTAATAATAGAGTGCTTGAATTTATGGTACAAAAGTCTCGTGTATGGTGCATGGTTTTGCATAATCAATGGGATTAAGTGGTGATATAATCAATCCTCACCAGGGAATCTCTAGGAAACATGTCAAATGGAAAGGTAAGTTTCTTTTTCTTTTCAAATAATATAAAATTGGAATGTTCCAGGATAGTTTAATAAAATTTCCTTGTAAGTGGTTCATGTGATAGTGATTTTTAGTAATGCTGTGTGTAGATTGTCGAGGTTCTTGTTAGCAATTTGTTACCTAATTTAGATATTCATGAAAGAGTTGATGACCTTATTCAACTTAGTTATTTGAATGAACCTTCAATCCTTCATAATCTTCAGAAAATATCTGCCCAAAATAAGTTTTATTTGAGTTGTCTGTTTGTGGACCAGAACACTTTAATTTGGTTTGGTTTGTATGAAATATGCCACACAATTTTCTTTGTCACCCCCCTCATTACTGCTAAAACATGTGTATATTAATTAATGTAGCTACAACACGGACAACTAGAAAACCAGATAGAAAGCTTCTAGAATTCCACAGGTTAAGTCAAGATGGGAAAAACTCAGAAGTGCGTTCAAGTAAGCTTGAGCAGGAGAAATAAGTGGATAGTAGTTTTTCCCTCACTTCTTCTCGAACAATAACAAGGATGTAAACTATTCCAAAAAATACCATCATTGATTCAAGTTTTGGATATTTTGGAGAATCGATGTTCTTGACAATTTGTTAGGATGAAGGTAAGAATTCACCCTTGTTGTCACCTTTAAGAAACTCAATTCTTTTTCTTTTTATTTTAATTGAAGTTTAAGAAAAAGATGATTCTTGATGTTAATATTTGATATAACATTGGGCATGAGGTTTTCATCATCCTACCCTTTATTGGTCTAGCTATACTAATAAAGCCTAGAGTTTGGGAGTGTATCTATGCCAATGCCAATATATTTCACTAGAGTACATCACAATACTAGAATTCCTAAACTCAAGGGATGCCTCGTGGATGAGGAATCAAGAATGGTGAGGAACAATTATGTTCTTTTCTTTTTCTTTTTCCCGGGTAAGAAAAGATGACACCAAATAGAACAAATTTCCCTTTTGCATTTTAAGGGGCCAAGACAAAAACATACATACACTGTGAAAATTGCAACTACAAATTGATATTTTTGGTTTGATATTTACATCTATAGGATGTCCAAATATAGGCATAAACATGAATCAATATTCATTTAATAGAGTATTGCATTGTAACCATGATATTGATGTCTAGTGTTATGTAAGGATAATTCTCACATTTTTGGGGTTAGGACATAGATGAAAAGGATGCATGAACAATGAATATAAAATAGTCCTCATTTATCCCATATCTTTTTTTTTTATTACAATGTGAAAAATTGAGTGTATTCATGGTAATACAGTCACTACAACAAAAACTGGATTTAGTGTCGAATTTAGCGCCGGATTTTAGTGTAATTATTTCCCAATTGTGGTGAACAATCCGGCGCTAAACTTGGCATTATTGTACAATTTCGTAAAATGCCGTTTATTACAGATCTTTTTTCCTGTCCTTTTTAACATCCATTTTTGCGCCCAATTTTTTGCATCTTTTGTTACGCCCTTATTTGCACCCAATTTGGCATCTTGTATTGCATCTTTTTTTTGTGTCATTCATTACATCGTTGTTTGCACCAAATTTGATGTTGAGTTTTGCATCCAATGTTGCGTCTTATTTTTCTCCTTTTTTTTCATCGAGTCTTGCACCCAATTTTGCACCATGTTTTGCATCAAATTATGTGTCCAATTCTGCATCTACCGTTGCATTCAAATTTGGGTCCAACATTGCGTCTAGTTTTGCATCCAATTTTACTTATAATGTTGCATCCCTTTTTGCATCTAATTTTGCATCTTGTTTTACATTTTTTTTTTGTATCCATGTTTGTGCCTAATGTTTCAGCTTGTTTTACGTCGTATTTTGCATCTAGGTTTGCACCTAGTGTTGCATCCTGGTCGATGTCTTTTTTGCATCTGTTTGAGCCGGATGTTGCACCTAGTGTTGTGCCTAGTTTTGCGCCCATGTTTGTATCTAATATTGCATCTAGTTTTGTGTCCAATGTTTCATCCCATTTTGCATTCAATATTATGTCTAGTTTTACATCCAATGTTTCGTCCCATATTGCATCCAATATTGTGTCTTGTTTTAAGTTTTTGTTTGCGTCAAGTGTTGCTTCTAGTTTTGCACCTGATGTTACGCCTGTTTTTATGTCCATCAATACACCATATTTTGTGCTCAATTTAATGTCCAATTTTACGTCTAGTTAGGAGTCCATTTTTGCATCTATTGTTGCCTCTAGTTTTGGGCCTAGTATTGCATCTACTTTTGAGTCATTAATTGTGCCTAGTGTCGAGTCTCTTTTTGAATCCAATTTTTCATTTAGTGTGACATCCATTTTTGTGTCCACATTTGTGTCTGACATAACGTCCACTTTTGCATCCACTTTTGTGTTTGGTGTGACGTCCACTTTTACATCATGTTTTGCATTTAGTGTTGTGTCTAATATTGCATCCATCTTGCACTGCTACATTTTTTACCTTCAGAAATACATTGCAATATCATTAGGGCATGGAGGAATCGAACCACCAACCTCCTGCTTGTAAGGCAGGTGCTCTTCCATTGAGCTATCACCCTTTAAGAATCGAGAAGAGGATCAATATTAACACAAATTTCATCATTTGTAATTCTAATAAAAGACAATACAATCCAAATATAGTCATGCTTAAAATCCAATTTATTTTTTCCAAACACATAAATAAGCACAAAAATCTACCATGATTAGGCAACAAAATATCCTAAGCAATTACACAATCTATTAAAGTGGTTCACAAAAGGGTCTTAGAGAACAAGATAATGTATTGAGGCATACCTAATAACCTAAACTTGAGAAGGACAGAGAATAAGGAATGTGTTTAAGAAATAGTTGTAGAATCCAATTGAGGTTTGTGTGTTGCTACATAAATGTTGCTATTCATTGATTATGTGATTTTGTTCAGCAATGGGATGGTAAGAGAAACACTCATGAATGGTTATTAAAGGAAGATGCCTACCTCAAGATTCTTTAAGCCTCACCTGAAGTCTAGTTGTTGTTTCAATTTTCATCATGCAAGGTATAGGTTGTTCAGTTTTGGTGAGACCTCTAGATTTATATGGACAACAGTAAAACCCTGATTGTGATGAAGGCAATAAATTCATCTGCACAAGTGAACTTTCGATTATATTAAAAAAAATCTTGGCGAATGAAATAAATTGAGCACAGATTGAAAACTATAGTTTCACCATGTTAGTGCACTTGATTAAGCATCCTATTTTGACAGGCTCTTGAAGACTTTATTGAGACGTTCAAATACTCTCTTTGACAACTAAATACGTAGATGTTCTCTTTTACAGCAAAAATAAGGTTATTAACAAAATTTGGATTGAAAATATTTAAGTGCACAGAACAAGATACATGGACTCAAAATTGTTTTAGTTAATGTTGTTTCCAGATGGTACATTTCATCTTCATAAATATATTGTCTAAACTGTTGGCTCTAGTTATTTCAGTGTGCATTTTAGCATTTTAATGCAACATTATGAATATTAACCTCCTTTATTAAACAAGCTAGTACATTCTTTTCTGGTACATTTCCTAACTGTTTACAAAGCTGGGAGTCAAATCGTTATTGATATATTGTGCAGGACCTCTGACCCTCTAGAATCTAGACATGTATGCATGACCAATTAAAATGTTTAGAATGACCAACCAGTTCGAAATGGTGTTTTAACATTACTTAATGGAAAAACAAATAAAGTGGGAAGGCTAGGTTTACCATTTGTAAGCAAACTATTATTATCCCCAAGAAAGAGAGAGAGAATTAACTAATTATTTTGTCCCACAATAGACCACAAATATCAAAACGTCCTCAGTGTAGAAACCACTTGTCACCAACTTTAGATGCCTGCCAAAATTAGTGATTAGAAGTTAGAACATTATTTCTTGAATAGTAAAGTAGATGCTCTACAGTAGAGGACACATGTATCCATTAAGGCCAATTTATTACATCTTAATGTAGGTATAAAATATGTCTTAGACATTTGATCAGGTGATACTTTACTTTGGTTTGGTCATGGAACCCATCGAACAACCCACTGTCGTCAATCTAAGCCCTTTCCTAGACTACAAAGATCAAGATGGCTTTCTTTACAAGCTAAATCAATTGTGTGTTCCAGCTAGATCAACTTGCCTTCTGCTTATCAAGGAGACCCATTCTTCATCCCATGGAGGACATTTTGGTGTGGAGAAAATTATGTTGCACTTGCAAAGGTACTTCTTTTGGCCTTCCATGTGGAAAGAAGTCAAATATTACATCTAGAGTTGTTCAAATTGTAGCCAAAACAAACCTGCCAACATGAAGCTTGGGTTGTACCAGTCTTTGCCAGCTCCCTATAGGGCTTGGATATCTTCTAGCCTATTTGGGGACATTTTGGATTGCCATTGACCAACATTTTTGATCATTACTCCAGATTTCCCAGTGATTTGGAAAATCCTCATGGAAGCCTTTGGGTTTCCAGCATCGGTTCTCTACTACATTCAATCCACAAACTGATGGCCAAACTAAGGTAGTGTAACATAATCTTGGTTCATGCTCTCTACCTCTACCATCACTAGAACAAATAATGGGATCAATACCTACATATTTTGCAACATAGTTACAACAAAGTTGCTCTTCTACAAGACACTTTTCCTTTTGATCTTTGTTTTGGCTTTCAACCTCTTGGCTCCAGTTGCTCTCCCAACTCCATCCACATCCCACCAGCAGAAGCAGTAAGGAAAAGCTTCTTTTGTGCAAAACTTGGTCAAGATCCAAAGTAATGTTCATGACATCCTTCAATAGACACATGCTGAATACAAAGCACTATACAACTGACATCAAGTTGATATACATTTTCAAGTTGGTGATTGAGCTTGGTTGCATTTGGACAAGCATTGGTTCAAAAATCAACAAATGGGTGCCATTGCTTTCAAGTTGGACCTTCTACCACAGTTAGGCATCCATGATGTGGTGAATGTCAACTAGTGGAAGTGATAACCACCTCATTTAAAGGATGTGTCCAGTCACACATCTGGAGGTCACAAGTCCAGATTTTTAGCTTCCCTTTCCTGAAGATACTCTTTTTGATGTCCACACTGGATCCACTAGGTAGTGTAACATCACTACCTACTTGGTGTGTTGCAAAGGCATGTTGCCCACTCAGGGTTAATGGCTGCTACAATCAACATATAGGCAACAACTTCCCTATCTTCAGTGGAAATTGGGGATGATTTCCTCTAAGCAGGGATGAATTGATGAGACTTAGTCTAGTAATATGAGTGAACCTTTATTATATATGTCCATTTATATTTTGTACTCTAGTAAACTTTGAAATTTATCCTTATCTCTGTTGGGGGGCTTAGTCTAAGACTAAATAGATCGCTCACCCACTTTTTTTTTATTGGAGACTTGGGAAATTTTGATAATTCTACCCATAGTTTTGTACTGTATATGTAATAATACAAACGACTGTAGTTACTGTACAGCACATGTGCAATTCCTCCCCACAGTTTTGTACTGTATTTATAATAATAACACATGACTGTACACTCTAGATGATTGATGATTAATGAATGATGTTACACAGTATTATGGTTTATTTCATGCTTTTATGCTTTCAATAACTAATTCAACATTCTACATGCATTTGTTGACATATATGCATCAATATATATATATATATATAAACTCTTCCAAACCAGAAGCTTTTAAAAATTTCACTTTTTGCTCCCGCTCCCATTTCCACTTTTCAATTTCGCTTCCGCTCCCAAGTAACACAGTCTAAGACTCTAGAGGGAAATGGAGAATAATGGTAGGGCTTCTGAAATTGAAGAATCTTGCCACAAAAACAAAATACGACTCAACTTGGGTTTGGTACTAATGACAACCTTTCCCTGGATGCTATTAGGAGGCTAAGGATTGGATTTCTCCACTCTATAAATCATCTGGGGTTTGGAGGGCTCGCTGAAACCTGCACTAGTTTAGGCAAATCAGAAGTAAAAACTCTCTGGATCTGCAAACTAATCTTAACAACCTGAACTAAAAAGGAAAAAATATACACTAGTCTAGCATTGAGCATATAAAAGGCAGGAAAATACAATAGGTGGATCAATTATTCTCAATTTATTCAACTGTCGACCTCTGGAACTACAAGGGAAAAATCTTTAGATCCAACCCATTTACAATAAAATCTATTGTTCTTATAGACCGCGATTGACCTAGGAAAGTGCACCCTAGACCTGAGAATGCATGTACAGGCTGTTATGACCAAGTCTGCCAGTGAAAATTGTCATTACAGTGTCTAAACTCTAGAATGTTTGATGTTTGGACAACACACTTGTTATGACACCGCTAATAAGTTGCTAGGTCGTCCATATCTCTTTGTTAATGTTGTGTGTTACTCTTGTTCAAGGGTGTTGCGCTTATGCATGGATTACTCACCCCACACTTATTTGAAAATAGTTACATATACAAATACTCACCCTCAGACAACTCATCCTTAAGATCAACGAATGTACTGATTAAGTGTCCCTTCGAGCATGAGTCTTTAAGCGTGGTTTATGGAATGCATGAAAACTATTTTTAGGCAATGCTAACCTAAAAAAGAACATTCCAAAGCGCTATACCAACTGTGATGCATTCAAACATGACCAATATGTCCCTTTCCAATGGTTGCACCCTATTTTTGAGGTAACCTACACTTGCAACTGCTGTTGACACATACTTGCATGCACTCCCTAACTAAACTACATCTTTGACACCACAATCATTGTCCATTCAACACATGGCATATCCATTGAACTTAGAGTTGATAATTTGCATCACTAGTAGTAATGTGCGTTTGCTTGCTTGCATGAGATTGACCAAGATCACAAACACACTTTCTTAATACTATAAGATGGTGGTATATTCACTGAAGAGAATAGGTGTAGCATGGGGACAAATTATGGGACCCAAAACATATATTAAAATGCACAAGGGCAGCCATAGTTCTACTCCTTAATCTGATGGACATCACCCTATATCTCAATCTGTCAATTTACATCTCTACACATCAATAATTAGCTACCTCACTATCACAATTTTAACTTGCTGGGACCTAGCTGATATAAACTTTATGTGCTAGTGATTGAACCAGCTACATGGTTATATTTCCGTCGAAATATTCTTAGTATACAGGAGATGAACTGGCTTCATAGTACTAAGTGTTTAAGATCATATATTGGTTTTTTCTTTTATTGACAAGGACACTGAATATGCAGCCAACAATAGCTGAAATCAGTCTACTAGTCCGGGGAGTTTGAATCAATGAAATCATCTGCTGCACAGGTGTGAATTAAATGGGGCCACCAACCTAATCTGCTGCAAATCACTTTTCAATCCAGTAGGCTATCATAATTAGAGTGTGAAACTGTCTTTCCATAACCTTCCAAAGTGCACCATGACATTTTTTATTTTGTAGATCATAACACAGATCTTGTAATCAGCAGTGCCAATGTTACCATATTTGCAGAATTAGGTGGAACTGTAAACAATGAATAGTTGCCATCATTTTGATTGTACCAATACTGTTTTCCTAATTAATGCTCCAAAGCTTCACAATGATCATTACTTCCACTTGCTAGCTGCTGGATTTACCTGGGAAGAGTCTACAGACCATGCCCTTGCTGATGCTCATTATACTGTGTAAACTGGGCTACATTTGCACAATAATCTATTTGGGGTAGATATCTTATTGCAAGGCTTTCGACAAGGGTGATTTGCCATAGAAGGTTAACACAGTAATAGCCACATCCAAATTATGTACTCTGAGAATAGACCATTACTAACCATGGATTCTCTCCCATAGGTCCACCAACAAATCGCCTCACAACCAGTTCTTGACAAGGTGCACAAGGAAGTCCATGACTTCCATCAATTTCTTGAATAGTTTTCCTTTTCTTTAGTTCCAATGCGAACTCTCAATTTGGATTACACTTGAAAGTACACTTGAAATCTTATTTTAAACATCTATTTAACTGTTGTTACATGCGATACAAAAATTGCAAATTGCCAAAAATATTCCTGGGTTGATGTGAGTGTATTTCTTAGTATTAAATACATATGTACATTTTTTATGTGCACATTTGGTAGTCAAAGTATGTTCCATGAGTGCTGAACACAGAACCATAAAAAAATTCATTGTAAAGCAATGCAAAACGAGTCTACCAGATTTAGACAATATTTAGTGGAATGTGAACAGTGTTGCAAAGTGTTTGACATAAGTCCTAAATAAGACTCCATACGCAGTTAGCAAAAAACCAATTCAGATTTGGTTGGAGGTTGTTACATTTTTCCCAGCAGATTGCATTTTATTGAGTCGGTCGTACCCTCAGAGTACCGAAACATGGTGTACAAAGTACCCAAACACGAGGGTATGGCATAAGTACCCTTTTTTTTTATAACGACGTCTCGGGTACGTGGAACCAGTATGGGATATGGCAGGAGACGTACCTTACGAGTACCTAAGTACCCAGTATGCGTACATGTACCCTACCCTCGGGTATGGATACCCTTGCTACTTAGTCGTGCTCATATCAATAACATCTCCATATTGATTGCTATCTTCTCTGTCTTTGTGCATTTGCATGATGAAGTCTCATTTTTGTAATAGATACATGGGTAAATGCAATGCAATTGATTATTTATGGTTTCAATTTTGATACAAAGAATATCTCTGTAAAGCATTTTATGTGGTTTGTAGCATCTCCTAATAAACTTGTTTAATTGTCTATATGTCAAGTGCTGTAATTGTAGCTGTGATACATGGCTAACTGCATAGCAGTTGGTTGTATATGATTAAATGGATTCTATTAGAAAGTTTCATGGGCCTCTAAGATATGTTTTTGGTTTGCATCTTGCTCTTCTTGATTGTTTGACATGCTTGACATTATTTTTGATTGTTTTATGCTTTATAGAACTTGTTTGTTTGCCTTTGGTAGGAGAAAGAAGTGAAGATGGGATTTTCTTTTAATACAGGGTCCTCTTGCTACCCCAACACTTTAGAAAATGACAAAAGAAGATTTGAGCAAATTATACTTCAGTAGCTTTCGAATGATTGATATCCATATCAATGGATCCCCTTGCTATATTACCAGAACAGGGTAAGCGAAAGATATTTCTATTATACCATTTAGTTGAGTGAATAATTTTACAGTTTAATATGGAATTGGAATTCTTGAACAGTAAATGCATTAAACTTAAGAAAGTTTGTGTGAATAAGTTTTGAGTCTAAGTTGTGCTATTTGTTCAAAACTGAGACCAAACTGAAGTTTGAACTATTTAGCATGGCCTCAATAGTAAATAGTTCAGTTTGATTCTAAAACTAAACCATAGTTTTAGGATTGCAGGTTTTAGAAAGGATAACTTTGCCAAATATTTAATATGTCACACATTTGCCATCAAGAGTCAAGACTCCTCATCCATAAGAAATACATTTTTGTTTGTGGAAGTTCACTAAAGTTATGCCATTAGCTGCACAAAGCAAGCAGGCTCTAGACGGCTAAATGAGAAGCATCATTTCAAAAATTTGTGTGGTGGGGGTGATAAAAGAAGTGTCATATGCAATCTACCATGAATGTCAAAAGTAGCATTTCAAAAATTTTTTATAAGGTTGGGGATGATAAGATATGTTTCACATATAATCTCCATGAATTTTCTAGAGTGGGAAGAGCAGAAGGAAAGAAAAGGCTTTGGGAAAAGGGACAAAACTGCACTTGGTTTCACAAGATGCACATGGTAGGTGTAGTTGGTCTAAAATAAGGTTATAGGTGTAAGTTTGGACAAGCATAACCTTGAAAAAGTTCAGAAGTATTGTATCAAAATTCCAATAGATGAAGTATTACTTCAAAGTTCATATTGCTGGAAAATTATTTTGAGGCCATATTCACGTGTGTACAAAGTGTTTCCAACACCAAATCTATTCATTTTTATTTGGTTTGACTTGGTTTTATACAAGGGTTGACCAAAAATATTGGCATTTAATCAAGAGCACCAAGCCTTTCATGTACCTTGGAAAGAATGTACCCTTTACTCCAGCCAAAGTCATTGATTCAGCATGTCAAGAATTTTGGGGTCATGCAGAAAAGAGGGGAAAAAGAGGGGTCAAGATAGTTTAGACACCTTTATCTGGATATTTAGGGAAAGAGGGGGGAATCCTGTGAGATTTTAATTGGACACAAAAATACACATACATCGACCTAGTTAAAAACTTATTTTTTAAATAGAATGGGTCCATTTGAACTCTAGATATATTAAATGCACTTGAAGGTTTAATCCAGATCTACTAAGTGCACCTCATGGTATATTTATCACTCTTTTGTGTTTAATAAATACAAGAGGATAAATATCATCGTGTGGAACTATAGATCTCCAAAACAAACAACTGACATGAGTCTTTTAATCACGGAAGAAAAATGCAAAACCTCCCAATAACAGAGCTCCAAAAGGAACATCTGACATGAGTCTTTTAATCACGGAAGAAAAATACAAAACCTCCCAATAACAAAGCTCCAAAAGGAACATCTGACATGAGTCTTTTAATCATGGCCTGAATTACTGAAGGAAATGAAATTAGCAACATATCAACAAATGGGAAAACAAATGCAGAAAATCGTAAAGGTCATGCATGTTGTTGATGATTGGGGATTACCCCATGGTGTATTGGTAAAGCATTGTTAATTAATGCTTGGGAGAGGTGCATAATATGTTAAGGTGAATATTTAGTAGTGTGGCACTGGGTTTTGCATCTCTTCCTCTCCATGGATCAATAAAAAAAAAATTACAAATCAAGAAGAAAAATGCATGTTGATGATGAAAGGCATGGAATCTAATAGAGAGAAATATATACATGGCGCGAACTTAGATTCCAAGGGATAAAGACTTCAAAGTGTTGATTTTTCTGAGTAGCATTGACAGGCCTTCTCTTAGGAGAATGGGACCACCTGGTCCGGGACCACGGTGAAGAATCAACCCAACATTGAGTGACCATTTTGTTGAATGGTAGATATCTAGTCTAGGACAACGATACCTGTTCTAGGACAACAATATAGACCCATTTTATCTTTTCTAATTTTGGTCCACTTACAGGTGAATGAAGACTATAAAAGAAGATCAAGTCTTCTCATTATTCATTCAATTTTGCTCTCACAGGTGAAGCTGCTATTTGTGGAAGGTTCCATTGAAGACTGTCTTATGTTTTTCTAGTTGGGCACCCATCTCTCTTAGCTAACCCTCAGATAGGGTTTTTCTACAACAAACTTATTATCAGTACCCTGGCAGTTTTACCTTCATCTCAACAACTTCTTCATTTTCTCAGTTGTCCTCCTCACTGGTAGCCATATCAACACCTAGGGAAACTCGCTGGGTCCCACCACTAAGCTCGGGAGCAGATTTGTGCTTCCACAGAGATCCCATAAGCTACCTTAGAAGCTCTAACTGTCTGTTACAGTCATGAGATGCTAAATAACAGACTTGAACTATCTGTACATACCTTGGGATGCTAAAGAGCAGACCCCGAGAGGTCTTGGGAAGGCCTTAAAGCCTTGGTCCAGTCTACATTGGGCCTGTCCAGCCACCTCAACAGCAGCAGACAGTAGCCCAACAGTCACGGACTGTCATGGGCAGACAATGAATGAGTTTTCTGGGTAGTTGATAAAATCTGGGCAGGTAAAAGCTAATTTCGGGCAGCCTGTGTTTTCTGGGCAGTCTGCTTTTTGTTCTTGTGCAGGCCCTAATTTGTCCAAAATAGATATGATAATTTATGTTGACAGTTTTGACTAATTATGGGCAGATCTAGAAGTTGAGTACCTAGGGTTTGAAACCCTTGCTCTGAATTTTTTGCTGAGATTTTTATTGTAACAATGGTTAAAATCCAAATCTGGGTTTGAATAACTTTTTGAAGAATTTCCTAAGTCATCTCATTTATGAGATGAGCTACTAATTCTTTTTGGGGGTTTTGTCCTTTGGAGGTTTCCCCAGTGAAAAATCTTGTGTCCATTGTGCTGATGTGATGAATGCATTTTTACTGCACTTATTATTTGTTTAAGTTTATTTGCAAATTTTTAAAGTTATATGCTAATACTAAAATTCAACACAAAGAAGGGTAACATTATCCTATTGCAAAGATGTGAAACCCAATTTCAACAAGGCATCCTAAGAGGGCACTAGGACTTAGATACCCAGGGATAAAGACTCACAAAGAAGGATTGCATTGTCCTGTTGCAAGAGTACAAAACTCAATTTCAACAAGCCATCCTAAGAGGATACAGGGGAGCACATAATTCTAAAAGAAATACATGTTTAATATAAGCTTAGTTTCTCAATAAAAATTTGTTGAATAAAGACCATATAGCGAAATTGCTCAAAAAATATATGCTAAATAATTTTCGTTGGTGCTGACTTCCAAGCCACCAGTGAGATTGTGAGTGCCTAACAAGGCATCTAGTTGGGTTTAAGCCCTAAACTTCACCAGCTTGAAATCAAAATCATAATCATAGAATATAATGTTTCATCTAAATTTTGAAGATTTTTATGTTACTAAGAATGCTTACTCAGTTGCAAACACAATATCATAAGATAGTTGGTCTCATACACACTCAAATGCTTGTCGAAGAGAAAAGGGATCATACGGAGTAGATGGTATAGCTTCCAAATACCAAGGTGGGTTGTACCATCTTCACATGCTTCTTGTAGCAGCTATTTAACCAATAAGTTTGATGTTTGATTTCCAAGAAAGTTATTATGATGCTTCAAAGTATGGTCCTACTCTCATTGTTGCTATAATATTTCTTTCTTATTGTTATTCTTCATAAAATTACTTCAAAAATTTCATGTTTTTACATGTTTCTACTAAACAAGATGAAGGGAATTATGATACATGCATTAAATGATGGATAAGCTAAAGGGGGTTTTGATACATCCAATAGATGAAAAGTAGCATTGTGTTGGCAAAGATTGGCGATACCTGCTTTGCTGGAATATATATAATACCTGTTTTGCTGGAATATATATGTCCAGGAGGAAATATTTCAAAATGTTCACAATCATCATGTTGAGCTTTCATTTCTAAGGCAAACCAGATTGATCCTGCAAAGATAAGATATGTGCTCAACCAGACATACCAATGCTACGTTGATCTTTAAAACATATATTTGTCAAGTAAAGGTTTTGTTGAGACCTCATCTCAATATTTTTTTTATCTTCATAAGACAATACATGTGATTTTGTGAAAATCTAAGCTTAAGACGGTAAATGTAATTTTATGAAAATATAAGCTTACATAATATCTGACAGTGTCTTCAGTTGTTTCTTCATACTACCAAAGAAACTATAAATGAATACCTAAAATTAAAAAGACAGTCAATGTGATTTTATGAAAACCTAAGCTTACATAATATCTGACACGACAGATGAAACAATTAACTCAACCATTCCCACTACTTGACCCATCCACCTTCACAGAGGAATATCAGAACGTGGGTAGCAAGTGGAAGAATAAGTGGAACAAGCAGAATTTACAGCCGCTCCATACTGCAAGGGAAAAGAGCTCTAGCCAAAAGTAGTCTAATCCTGACACATTCCTACTAAATGTTCAAGGTTCTATACCAGTTAACCCCAAGGTTGTTCACTGGGGTAGTTGGAACTAGACTGTTGTGAAAATACAGTACCATGGATCCTTGGGATATCCATTATGTAACCGTGATTCTGTAAAGACCAACCATGTCTGAAAGAAATATATCTGCAACTAAACATGGCTCCTCTTCCACATGATTTTCTCTTTGTATAATCAATACTCTCCCAAATTTATCAGTGTTTCCATACTTAGCAGCTCTTCAAGGAGCACCCAAAAAATCCACCCTCTAACCCAAAAATTCCAACACTTTTCCAAGTCCCAAATGCTCCATCGTAATCACATTCTACATACTACTATCAATTTATGACAATTGGGTGGGTTTCCTCCGTCAAGTAATAGTTTGTTGAATCAATGGATGCACCCACAGATGATTTCACAATTAATTGAGTAGTTATTTGGCATCTAATCTCAATTTTTTACTTGCTCTATCAGTGGTATAATGGAACTGGTAGAACCTGTACACAGACAGGGTGTAGTGGCGAAATTTCTGATTTCCTCCAATGTGGAATCAGAGAATATTAAATTTCAGAAAATGTTGCAGAGGGCACTATGTTTGTTAATTGCATCTCTTGCAAGTGCCATTATTGTTGTGTTTGGTGCAACATATCACACTGCCTTTGATATCTTGACCCTTGACCAACATGAAAATATGTTGTGACCAATGCGATTTTCTCACTACTCTTGATCAGATATTTGAGGTTATTGGAGATTTTCACCTCATCTACTTAGAATATAGATTTCTATGAAATATTGAAAATATATAGAATAGTAGGTTAAAATTCCTGAAATGATGAAAGTGAAAACATAATCCTTTTGACTAGACAAATAAGAGATCTTATAAGCAAATATGTGTTTAAGAGGCTAACCTATAGTTAATTAAATAGTTGTTAAGTTTAGACATAAATTCAAGGTTTGATTTAATTGTGAAAGAGCCATTCCAGAAGGTGGTCAATGGAGATTTGGAGAAGGTGACATGTGAAATATATGGTATTGAGTTATGCAATCTATGACACATTCAAGAATGTGATTAATTGTGGCATTGCATTTAACATAAGTGGAGTGCTTGATAGTCACATCTCTGTTATGGTCACACTAGAAATTACACCAAGGTTATATCTAAACTGCACAAGTTTGTCTAGACCAAGAGGCTCCGTTAATATATCAGCAGTGCACTCCCTAGTTGTAATGTATGGTACTGCTATTTCTTTATTCTCCACTAGCTGTCAGATGAAGTGATAATACACTTTTACATGCTTTGTCAATTATGAAAAATAAGTTCTTTGTGATTGTACTAAAGTGTTGTAGGATCAAAAATTATCTTTCTCAGATCAATAAGTATCTTTCTCAACCTCACTACCCCACTTGCTATAATAACTTATAAGTACTGCATTGTACTCTATGTCAGAGGAAAATGACACTGCATGATGTTGCTGCCTAGTCAGCTATGAAACTACACTTGTATCATATTTTCCACCCATGTGCTTTGGTTTCCTCATATTTTAAGGTTCAAAGAACTATAAATAGTTGCCATCAACTGAAAATAAACATGTTCAACTTGATACCAGTGAAACTCCTTCAACCTCAAGTCTTCTAAGGTTTTGTAGTAACACTTTGATCTTTGTTTTGCAGAAGAGGGTAAGGCCCACACATTTGATGGGATTGAGCTCATGATCTTGTTTTCCAAAGCTTATCCTATCAAGATGTAACCAAATTTTATCACCATCTTGAAAATAAGGTGTAAAGCAAAGTTTTCCCTACATAGCCTTGTACTTTGATTGTGTCTTCTAAAATAATATCTTCAACCTTAGCATGACTTATGCCTAGCTGGTCTAGAAAACTAGTGGCTTTGTCTTGCTCTTTTTGATGGCTTAGCTTGGATGTGATTGCCAATGCTATTGATAATACATAATGTGTTGAAAGTTGAAACCCATAATAGACCTTGACAAACAAATGGTTAGTGGACAAATCTGAGGTAATGTTGGAGCTATCCTAAAGCACATGAAAGAATTTATCCTATTGTTTGTTGGATTAACAATATAACCATAAAGCACAACCACGTGTCATAGTTACTACTTTATTTAACCATCGATTTGCAGATGGAAAGAACTAGAGAATCATAATTGTAAATCTAACAATCTCAATAAGGATTGCCAAAAGTGGCTAAGGAATTGAGAATCTCAAATATAGATGATGATGGTGGTAATCTGTAATGTGCCCATATGTTTTAGAAAAATAGTTCTACAGTGAATGTTGCATCATTGTTTTTTTCTCAAGGTAATGCACCTTTATTGATGTAGTGCTCTTTATTTTTCTCTCATGACTTGCCATCTAGAAATATTAATACCTCTAAAATGTTGCAAAGTTTTTTGATTGCCAAAATGGCCCCCTATAAGAGGATAAATTGATCCGGCGGATTATTCCTCTTTAAAGATCCAATATGGTACAATGGTTCAGAAGTGGTGGATGAAAAATCGGACAGCAGAAACACAAAGATTGGAGGTCGGAAGAGATCTCCTTTCGCAAGATCGAAGGTCAGAAGAGATCTCCTTCCGCAAGATCGGAGGTCGGAAGAGATCTCCTTCCACAACATTGGAGGTCGAAAGAGCATCTCTTTCTGCAACGACGGGTGACCAAACTACTAGTCTGTCTGTGGGGATAACCGGGAAGCAAATAATAATGCGTCAGAGTTTTAAAAAAAGCGGAACGATAGCAGAACGGGAGCCGCAACGACGGATAGATAAAGAATATCGCAGTCCGCAACGATGGGCACAATCTTGATCGGAAGGATAACGCTTCTGGAAGCCGCAACGGTGGAAGCCCAAGACTTATGGAGCGACACACACAGTGACACGAGGTTTGAAAAGTCAAATCGGGAGACTTTACCATCTGCCGTCCGCAACTGCGGAAACCAAAGTAACAAAACTTCCGACTTGAAAAAACCAAATGACAGCCGATTGAGGTAGAGATCATCGGAGCTAGTTGCGCGTCACTCTTCCGCAACGGCGGAAGCCCGGATAACAAAAACTTTCGACACAAACACTGCAATGCGTGTGGCACGGTGACATTTCTAAACAGTTGGCATGACGAGAATATCTCCCATGTGGAATATTATGATGTGGCAGGATATTTCATAATGCTCACAGCTTGTTCGTAACAGTTTGGCGAAGAATTCTTGGCAGTTATGATATTTGATTCGTCGCCACAGTTGAGATGACGGTGGAAGGCATATGAATAGCCTATTGTGATAAATGAGTGGGCATTTGGTAGGAGGATGTGAACAGTCGCATTCTCTTTTTATGTTTTGGCTCCTTTGTAACGGCAAAAATGAGTATAAAGGAGGGGAAACAGGGATGGTTCCAGTGGAGGAGTTTTTGGAGAGCGGCAGTGAAACGTTTCTCTGTTATGAGAAGCTTGGAGAGAGCATTTTTCTGTGAAAACTATCCATGTGTTGTTCCTTTTGAGTCGACTATTCTCAGTTATAACTTGGCTTCTTTTGCCTGTTGAAGTCCAGTTTGGTAACTTTCAGAGAGAAGGTCTTGAAGACTTTACTGTTAATGTCCAGTTGCTGTGATTGTAAAGAGTCGATTGTCTTCTCTGTTTTATTTGGATTTTCTTTGCTTTGAAAGCCAATTTGTATTATTCCAGAGAAGAGGTCTTGCAAACTTTTGTCCATACTGCTGAAATTTATTTGGAGAGTCCAGAACCATTTGTACCATTTTAAAGCCATTAATTGGATCGGTACCCATTGGAGAGGGACCCGGAGATGTATCCCAATGGAGGGGGTGAACTCTGTTATCAACTTCTGTTTGTGACTCTGTTTCTGTGTTTTCTTCCTTGTATCTGTCTATCATTGTTGTGGTTTTCATTCCTGTTCTAAGCATTTAATTTCTGTTAATGTTGTTCCGTTAATTAACCTGTTGATCACATTCTTTTACAACAAAGTTTTGATGCACTCAAGTTGAGGTCATACAGATCATATTATGGTATCAGAGCTGGTTGACTGCTATGCAAGTTTGTGAATGCTTACTAGGTCCAGGTCAAAGCTTGGCGAAGGAGAATTAGTTGAAGGAGATCCTGAGATTGGCTCAAGGAGAACATTCTCAAGAACCATGTCTTCTCCACGAGGGGAAGAAGAAGGACATACTGAATGGGAAAAACCTGTTATTTCTGAAACTGAGTTTCTAGAGGCTTTTATGAGCATGAAAACCATGATGGAAATTCTACTCAATGAGCAAGCAGAAAGGAAGAAGAAAGAAGAAAGAAGAAAGATCTTCATCCAGAGATGCAGAAGTGAAGCTGGAAGAAAAGGGTAAAGGAGTAGGAGGTGATGGTGATCCTCCTGAAACTAAACAGACTTTTTCTTCTTCTCATACTTCTCATTCAAATAATGCAAGTCCTAATATGCCTTATTTCAAATTGGATGTAAAATTTGAATTACCTATTTATAATGGAGATGTAGATGCTGAAAAATTAGACAATTGGAACAAGCAGCTTGAAGTATATTGCAGGGTGCAGGGCATTAATGATGACCCTTCCAGGATTCAATTGGCCACTTTGAGAATGAGTGGAATGGCTCTTACTTGGTGGGAGAGCAAGATTCAGCAAGATCTTCGAAAGAATGGTAAAATTATTTCAGTTTGGAATGAATTCATCGAAGTATTAAGAAAACAATCTTATCCTTTAGGTCACATGCAACAATTAACCATGAATTGGAAAATGTTTAGACAAGCTAAAGGACAAAGCATTCAAGATTATACTCATGAATTCAGAAAGAGGGCTATTGCATTGAATGTTTCATTAGATACACATGAAACTCTTCTTAAGTACATTGGTGGCATGCATTCTTATTTGAAACATACCTTGTTGATGTTTAATCCCAGTAATTTGGATGATGTATGTGTTCAAGCTACCCATTTAGAAGCCAGGGGTAAGCATGCTAATAATACTTTTGTGAAGAAGTCATTTAAATTTGACAGCAAATTGAAAGGTAAAGATAAGGGGAAAAAGAAGATGGCTATTGTTAAGAAAGAAGGTGAAAATCCTACCTGTTCGCATTGTCAGAAAGGACATGATGTCTCTAAGTGTTGGAAGCTTCATCCGGAGTTAAGGCCAAAGAAGTACGGAGGAAACAAAGACAAAGGAAAAGCAAAAGCTACTGCAACAGTTATTCAAGACTTGGGATCCGACTCAGGTGATGAAACAAAGGTTACAGCTGTCGGAATCCAAGGTAAGGATAAAAGTATCTCACTTCCCATTGATGCACAATCAAGTTCTAGTGCAACTACAAGTCTGCCATCTACTTCTAAGCAAAATGATAAAGATAGAAGTGCACTGTTTCATTATCGTGTCATTGCAAATCACACAAAGATTGATACATTGTTTGATAGTGGTTCACAAGTAAATCTGATATCAGAAGAAGTGGTTAAGAAATTGCATTTAGTTACTGTGCCTCATGAAAAGCCCTATCCTCTAGGTTGGGTTACTAATGATACACGATTGCAAGTTACAAGGAAATGTGTATTAAAATTTGCAATTACTGAAAAGTTTAGGGATGAGGTAGAATTGGATGTAGTACCACTTGACATTTGTGGAATTGTACTTGGGAGTCCGTATTTGTATGACCGGAAAGCAGTCTTTTATAGAGAGCAGAATAAGTATCATCTTTGTAAAGAAGGTATGGAATATATTGTACGAGCACATAAGATAAAAACCAATCTAGCAATAGTCTCTGCAGGACAAATGAAGAGGTTGGTAAATGCTAGTAAGAATTTTGTGTTGATGATGGTTAAGATGAAAAATGATGAAGTCTCTAAATCTTTTGAAGAATGTGACCCTAAGCATAAATCTGAATTGATTGACATCATTTCTGAGTATGATGATTTGTTTCAAGATCCGAAGGGGTTACCATCGAAGAGAGAGATTCAGTATGAGATACATTTGTAGCAGGATGTGCCACTCCCGAACATAGCCATGTACCGGATGTCTGTAATGCAGAATGAGGAGATCAAGAAGCAGGTTCAGGAGCTGATTGAGAAGGGGGTCATCTGGCCCAGCAGTTCTCCTTGTGGCTCTCCTATAGTCTTGGTTCCAAAGAAGGATGGGTCATGGAGGATGTGTATCGACTAAAGGGCCCTTAACAAAATCACCATTAAAAACAGGTATCCTCTTCCTCGCATTGATGATTTGCTTGATCAGTTGAAACATGCAACTTACTTTACAAAATTGGATCTGCGTAGTGGGTATCATCAAATCCGTGTTGCTGAGCATGATGCTTGGAAAACAGCTTTTAAAATGAAACAAGGTTTGTATGAATGGCTTGTGATGCCTTTTGGGCTCTGTAACGCACCGACTACTTTCATGCGGGTCATGAATGATGTCTTTCGTTCATTCATTGATGATTTTGTAATTGTATACTTGGATGATATCCTTGTGTTTAGCAAAACTTGGGAAGAGCATGTTGTACATGTGAAGAAAATTTTGGATGTACTAAGAAAGGAAAAGCTTTATGTAAAAATGTCTAAATGTGAATTTGCTAAAACTTCTTTAGTATATCTAGGCCATATTATTGGTGGAGGCCACCTGCGAGTGGACCCAGCCAAGGTTGTTGTCATTGTAAACTGGCCACGGCCTAACACCGTTACTGAAATCAGAAGTTTTTTGGGTGCGGTACAGTATTGGAGGAAATTCATTTCTGGGTTTCCTCCATTGTTGTGCCTTTACATGCATTGACAAGTGTTAAAGAAATTTTCCAGTGGGGAGGCAAGCATCAGAGAGCCTTCGACAGTTTGAATGAAAAAATTAGCATAGCACCAGTTCTGACATTGCCAGATTTGTAGCAGCCATTTGAGATCGAAACCGATGCTAGCGGGTTTGCCATGGGAGCAGTTTTGATGCAAGGAAGGAAGCCAGTCTGTTACCATTCAGAAACATTCTCTACTGCGGTAAGTAACTATTTGACCTATGAAAAAGAATTGTATGCTTTAGTACAAAGTGTGAAGAAGTGGAAACATTATATCATGGGAAAAGAGACAGTCATACATACTGATCATCAGCCACTTCAATATTTACAATCTCAAACTAAAGTACAACAAAGTAGGCATTTAAAATGGATGGGGTTCTTACAACAGTTTCATCTCGTAATTAAGTACAAAAAGGGAATTCATAATAAAGTAGCAGGCATGTTATCAAGGCCTCCTACCAATGCTTCAATCATTCTTCAGAACAGTTCATTAACACATGAAATTTATATTAAACAGTATGCAGAAGATAAATATTTTAAGACAGTATATGCATCACTAATACATGGTAAACAGGAAGAGAACTATTATGTGCATAATCAACTCTTGTATCATCTTGGTAAACTTTGTATTCCAGAGA
>LPNX010818685.1:558803-590634 GCA_001517045.1 Pseudotsuga menziesii
TAAACAAACACCTTTTTTATTCTTTCAAAATGTTTGGGTACATTTTGGGCTACCCATGTCTATTATATTTGATCGGGATTCTCGGTTCTTGGGAAAATTCTGGTCAACTTTATGGGAGCTTATGGATACCAAACTTAAGAAAAGTACAACATTTCATCCATAGACTGATGGGAAAACATAGGTAGTAAACAGAACAGTGATTCAGCTGCTCAGAGGATATTGTAGTAAACATCCTAAACTTTGGGATGAACAGTTGCAGTTTATACAACATGCTTACAATCAGGCCATTCATTCTTCCACGAAGAAATCTCCTTTTGAAACTTGTTTTGGTTATCTGCCAAAAACACCGATGGACTTCTCTTTTGGCAAAGATGCAGTGGATGGACATCATGATGCAAATAAACCTTTAAAGTTCATTCAGAGAATCCAAGCAGTACAACAGGCAGTTCAAGAACAGTTGGAGAAGAGCCAGGTGAAGTATAAGGCCAGGCATGACAAGCATCGAATTGATCATCAATTTCAGGTTGGTGACCAAGTTTGGTTACACATCACCAAAGAAAGAATGAAAGGTGAAGGTAAAAAGCTTAAGCCTATCAGGTATGGTCCTTTTGAGATCTTGGAAAAGATCGGTACTAATGCTTTTCGCTTGAATTTACCTCCATACATGCAAATTTATTCAGTTGTCAATGTTGAGAATCTTAAATTGTATGAGCCTCCTATGATCGTGGATGAGGAAACTAACGTACAGATTCCTTCAGTTGATGATTTGGCACCTGAATATATGAGAGAGTTGCAGGATGATGTTATTCTTGATAGAAATGTAATAACTTCACGAAGGGGGAATGCTGAGTACCTTCAAGTGGGGCTGAAAGGGATGCATCCTAGCAAAGCAAGATGGATGGAGATTGGAAAAGTGAGGTAACTTTACCCTCACTTACTTATAGAATAATTCAGGCTTTTGGTGGTCCAAAAGCTCTCCAATGGGGAGGATTGATCCGGTGGATTATTCCTCTTTAAATATCCAATATGGTACAATGGTTCAGAAGCGACAGATGAAAAATCAGACGATGGAAACACAAAGATCAGAGGTTGGAAGAGATCTCCTTTCGCAAGATCGGAGGTCGAAAGAGATCTCCTTCCGCAACATCGGAGGTCAAAAGAGCATCTCTTTCCGCAACGACAGGAGGCCAAACTACTAGTTTGTCCATGGGGATAACTGGGAAGCAAATAATAATGCGTCGGAGTTTTAAAAACAATGAAGCAATAGCGGAACGGGAGCCGCAACGACGGATAGATAAAGGATATCGCAGTCCGCAATGATGGCCACAATATTGATCGAAAGGATAATGCTTTCGACAGCCGCAACAGCGGAAGCCCAAGACTTACGGAGCAGCGCACACAACGACGCGAGGTTTGAAAAGTCAAATCGGGAGACTTTACCATTTGCCGTTCGCAACTACGGAAACCAAAGTAACTAAACTTTCGATTTGAAAAAACCAAATGACAGCCGATTGAGGTAGAGATCATCGGAGCTAGTTGCTCGTCACTCTTCCACAACAGCGGAAGCCCGGATAACAAAAACTTCCGACACAAACACTACAATGTGCGTGGTGTGGTGACATTTATAAATAGTTGGCATGATGGGAATATCTCCCATGTGGAATATTATGATGTGGCAGGATATTTCATAATGCTCACAGCTTGTTCGTAACAGTTTGGCGAAGCTTTCTTGGCAGTTATGATATTCAATCCGTTGCCATAGTTGAGATGATGCTGGAAGGCATATGAACAGCCTGTTGTGATAAATGAGTGGGAATTTGGCAGGAGGATGTGAACAGTCGCATTCTCTTTTTACGTTTTGGCTCCTTTGTAACGGAAAAAATGAGTATAAAGGAGGGGAACCAGGGATGGTTCCAGTGGAGGAGTTTTTGGAGAGCGGCAGTGCAACGTTTCTCTGTTATGAGAAGCTTGGAGAGAGCATTTTGCTGTGAAAACTATCCATGTGCTATTCCTTTTGAGTCGACTATTCTCAGTTATAACTTGGCTTCTTTTGCCTGTTGAAGTCCAGTTTGGTAACTTTCAGAGAGGAGGTCTTGAAGACTTTACTGTTAATGTCTAGTTGCTGTGATTGCAAAAATTCGACTGTCTTCTCTGTTTTATTTGGCTTTTCTTTGCTTTGAAAGCCAATTTGTATTATTCCAGAGAAGAGGTCTTGAGGACTTTTGTCCATACTGCTAAAATTGATTTGCAGAGTCCAGAACCATTTGTACCATTTTAAATCCATTAATTGGATCGGTACCCATTGGAGAGGGACCCGGAGATGTAGGCCAGTGGAGGGGGTGAACTCCGTTATCAACTTCTGTTTGTGACTCTATTTCTGTGTTTTCTTCCTTGTATCTGTCTATCATTGTTGTGGTTTTCATTCCTGTTCTGAGCATTTAATTTCTGTTAATGTTGTTCCGTTAATTAACCTGTTGATCGCATTCTTTTACAACAAACTTTTAATGCACTCAAGTTGAGGTCATACGGATCATAAATGCACTTCTAAAAGTACAATTCCTATGAAACATTACATGGATTCCTATGAAACATTGCATGGTCACTCTCCAAAAATAAAGATTGTAGACCTACAACTAGATTATGTTATGCTTTTCCTAGAAGGGTTTCAAGAAATGTGCCCCGAGGGGATGCACTCAAAATAGCGGTTTTCATTTGCCATCGGTGCCTAAGTCTAAAGGGTATATGTTCAATGAAACTAGGCCAGAGGGTTAGCTCAATTGTTAGATGCTCTTGTGTAAATTTCATGAAGGTCTCATATCGAATCTCATCGGGTCCTTTGGAATTACCAACTGCTTGTGCAACTAGCAGTCAATTCGACTTCCATCTGTAAATTCCAATGAAGAAGGGGCCGAGCTCATGAAGGGGATAGCATGGTACCAACAACCTATTCTTCACTAGAGTGTGTGAGGGTGGGTTGAGACTATTTCCTCAAAGAAAAAGAAAAATCTCCATTGAGCTATGGTCTAGCAGCAACTTAGAGCGGTTGTTGTGACAAAAAATAGGGTTCAAATTCTGACAGACATGATCCTCCCTTGCATGAGGTTTGCAGGTGTGGCTCTTGATTATATTGGATATTGTTGATGTAGCCTTTGAACAGATTATCATATGGCTTTGGCAAGTTACCACCAAAACCTATTATTCACTGGAGTGTGTAAGGTTGGGTCAAGTTTCTTTCCATATTTCCCATCCATAGAAAGATGGGTTCCCAACTTTCAACAACATAACTTCATGACACTATAGGTGACTTGCACCTAGCACCAACTCTTTGAAATGTATGCCATATTGGTAGGGTAGAACACAACAAGAATGGAACCCAGGCATACACCTTACCACTCTGTCTACTTCACCAGTGAACGAACAGCTAGTTGGCTATGTCCCCCAATTGCTGCTTTTAACATTAAACATTACAAAAACTAGATTTACCGTGTTGATGAATGCTCAAATGTCCTGTGAACATATGCTAAGATTTCAGTCATTGTCGACAGGTTGGTAAAGGTTTCGCAAAGCATATTGAGACTATAAATATCACAAGCATATGCAATCTAGATGGTAAGATTTCAAAACTCACAGATATTATTGGTAAGCACTTCACATTGTTATCAGCTATCATGTGTTCTACTAATGTTCATACTGCATGCATTTCTTCCTAATTAATTTTAATCCTATGGCAATAGGGATTGAACCACCATGGATGCTTAAGAAGTTTTCTAAAATTAAACTTGCATATGTCAACCCCATTCTGCAGGCTGGGGGAATAGGGTGTTGGGAATTACCATAATTGTTCTGTAATGAATAGTAGAAACCGCGTGCAACTCTCCAACTTGGCCCCTTTCCAATCATAGCGCAGAATCAGTGGATGCTGCCATGGTTCGCTTTAGTTCCTGAGCCTGCTCTGCTGTATAAATGTGCCAGGGCTTCACCACCTCAGACTTCTGTGATTCCATTCCCTCGTTTTTTCCTTCACTAATTCTTGATGAACCATCCGTGTTCTCAATTTCTATTACAGCTGCAAATGGAGGAGGAGCAGATGGAACATTCACTGTTGCTTCTTCCATGTGACCAATGAAAGACTTCAAATGGCCCTATATCCCTAGAAGGTTTTCGTCGGAATCCCTAAAGTTCCAAGGGTTTTCTATGCTGCTCTTCTTCTTAACCAGAGAATAAATGCGCAGAGAATAAATGTGTAACTTATGGGATTTTATTGAATCCATGTATACTATGCAAGTCAGGGGCCTTTTTGCATCATCACAGAATGATGACCAGTAAGCGTGGCCAATTAGAAAAAAATTATATTACTTAAGGTCAAAACCTTATGGTGTTGACTAAAAAATGGATTTCTATCTTTCCAATGGAAGACATAGTATGTCTCGTAGGGTTGTCTAATATTCCCTTATTTTTATTCAAACAGAGGGCATTTAGTGGGGGCATTTTTCTTACCGGTTAAATTTTATCCTAGCATAGCATTTGCCATGTCTTGATGTAAAGCAGCTAAGCGAGATTGACGAGATTAGCGATAATGGTTTTGTAGGACCATTCCATGTGGGAGGTCTCTTAAAAAATATAAATATATTTTAATTAAAGGAAGGGGGAAGCTCCATAGTTCGCGTTTCACCAAGGGACTCAATACCATTGATAGTTTGTTTGGGAAGTGGAATATTTTAACTAGGGAACTCTTCATGAAGGTGCCTTTTTATTTGGTTTAGACTTGAGTTTTAACTCCTTCTTGTTGTTGTTATATTGTGGACATCATTGGATTTATTTGGTTGGTACGTGGACATGAAGGTGGACAATTTTGTTGTGGAGTGTTAGGATTTAGAGAAATGGTTTAGAGTGAAAGATGCTTTGGTGAAGGTGGACAACCTTGTTGTGGAGCACCAAGCTTTAGAGAAATGATTTAAAGTGAAAAAGTGTTTTGGTTGTTTTTCACACAACTCACTTTGAGTACCCCTTTTTGGAAGTAACGTAATCTTCTATGTGGGCATTGTGATGGAGGAATCCCTTGGAGAATAGACATGTGTGGACATATGGGCAACTGTTATGGGTTTCCAATCCCTCTAGGAAGTTACTTGATCAATAAGTAATATTGAATAAAGCTTTGGAGGTTAGTATGTGGATGCATTGGTTACTTGGAGGACTTGGACTGCTAAAGAACTCACTTGAAAAGGGGCTTTAGGTTGTCTTGTGGACATTTCTTGGAGAGTAGTTTCTTGGAGGGGACCTTTGGAGGCCACGTGGCATCACCAACCATCTCATTTCCTTGCTTATTGGAGCATTTTTCATTTGTTAGGGGCCCATGTATATCATCATTGTACAAGTGGCATTGACCACCTTATTTTATCATATTAGTTTGTTGTAGTGGGACTTTTGTATTTTGTTACGCCACCCAATGGGATAGATCTTAGGAACATATTATATTTTATTGTATAGAAAGTATTAGCCTCTCCTATAAAGAGAGAGGCACTTCCTCATTTTATTTACTTTTTTGGGATATTCCCTTAATATTATTTTAAAATTATTTTACTTAATTCTCTAAAAATGTGTGCAGTACAATTGTTCTTTATTATTTTTATGTAAATCTAATTCTAGTTTAGCATTCTAGAAGATAGAATATCATTGTGCATAAAGAAACTCAACCTAGGCATACATACCAAAATCCTTTTGAGTCATACACTATAAATAGTTTTTGTAGTAGAGCCATGAGTCTCAAGACAAAAATGCATCAAAGCCATAGGGTAATCATATCAAAACTATGAAGATGATGTTATAATACTTGAACATAGTTTCTCTTGGTAGTGGGGGAACATTATGGAGCTACATGATCATACAAAATTGGTGCCATGGTTATTATCCCTCAAGAGTGAGAGTCTCTAAGAAACAATATATATGAAATACATGTAACACTATGTTATTAGAGAAAAATCATTTCTCTAATTTTGTTTAATTTTTATGATCAACTAGTATCATAGCCACAACTCTTTTTGTTTTACAGTTAAGAATATTTCAATGATGCATTCATTTGCAAGGGATCTTTTATCTCCCCTATACTACCAATTTAGCATTCATCTAGACAAATATTGGAAAGAAAACCAGCATGAAAAACTCCACTAAACTTTCCAATACTCATTTGAATGGTGATATTAATGAGCACTAAATATACCTTTGACACTTGACAAAATTTCAATTTTTGAAATTGTGATTCTCCAAGTCTATTCCATATTTCTTTTTAGGAAAACATGAGAAAAACATATTAGAAAAATGACTCTAGGATGCCCCACCACATATAAGGCATTTCATTACTATTTTCCACAAAGAAACTCCATGGGATTTCTAGAGCATGCTAAATACCATCTAGCTTCTTGCATAAGAATTGCATGACACATTGAACATCCATAGAAATTCCAAGCAAAACTTATGCATGATGTGATGTTTATGTTTCGACTTCCATTATATTAGTTTGGTCAATTGAAGTCTCAAATCCCATTTCCCCAAAAGAAAACTCTATTAATCACCTAACTATCAAGCTAGATGAAGATTAGTATGATGGCATGTTGAATGGAGGCAAGTTGGAAGCATGGTTTTAAGGCATAAAAACATATATAGATACCCTAACAAATATAAGTGGTGAATAAAAAATTATGAATGTGAGAGTTAATATGGACAATAAAGGCTCGACGTGGTGGCAATCACATATAGTCATTGTGTCTCTAGACATTCTATATGGACTGCAAACTCAAAGGTTGAGAGTAGGCTCCCATCATGCTTTCCTTCAAAATGTGCTTTTGGAGTAGAAACAAAAGGGCTAAGAGCACTCTCTTGCAATATTTTGTACACTTACTATTAAGCTTAGTGTTTGAGAGAATTGAATGTGTACTCTAAGCCTATAGATAAGTTTGTTCGAAAGTTGAAGTTTGACAAAGCCCAAGTTTAGCAAGCTATGGTAAGAAGTCTAAACTCTAATCCGATTGAAGAACAGTTGGTTTGTCAAGGAGTTTGAGTGAAAGGTTGGGGATTATTCAACTGTCCCAAGTGTCAACCTATAATTTGATGCAAATCCACTGTATGTGAAGCATTGTTGTTGGGTTCCTGGATGAAATTGATTACCTATAGAAACGTCAGAGGTCAAAGACACAAAATATATTCAAACAAATTGTAGTGCCAATATGGAGGCTTTGGGCATGATATGAAGTAGAAATTGAATCGATTCCAAAGCACAGAAGAAATCCCTTGCATATGTGATCATGACTTAGAGGAATGGTGAATAAATACAACAACGATGGAGAATCCTTGTTGTATTTGTTCTTAGAAATAATGCTACCTGACATAAAATTATAAAGAATCCACATGAATTGATTGAATACCCAATTCTTTCCATCTTCATTATTTTTATTCAATTCCAGATTCTCTCCATCTTCAATGGTCCTATTGAAGGAAAATGCACTGATTTCTTTAACAAAATGTGGAAGCTAGAAGCTGGGAGGTCATCCAAAGGCTCCATCAGAAAGCATTATCATGACTGGTACTTGAGTAATAGGCGGTTCAAGAGCCACTTGTTATAAATCCAAAGCTTCATAGTGTTGTGTTCCCGATCCGTTAGTCCTTATAACAGAGCAGGCTCACCCGGTTCGTTTTCAGCATCCAACAATCGTATGGATTTGGCCCCTTGTCTCCGTAATTTATGTACCCTCATAGAGTTTGAGGTATGGCTACTCAGATTAGGTCTCCTCGCTGGGTCTTATCCTAGATATTACTAATTAGTCCGTCTTTGTGAATCCCTCTCATAAAACGAAGTTGTAAATGCCAATCTGTAGTAATACAAAATCCAATCGCGAGATAGCCATCTAAATTTTGGTGACTTAGCATCAGTAGCACCACTAGCATAGGTATATATTATATAGTATCTAAGAGAGAAACATCTAAGACAGAGACAGTAGAGGCATCAACAGTGGTAGAGCTCCTATTTTACTTCCCGAAAAAGCAGGCTTTGAATGGCCTGGCCCAAGAATCAAGAAACCCACGTTGCCAATTGGGCGCCCTAAGAAGTCCTCATGGGAAGAATAATATTAAATCCTCTCATGGCCGAATTGGGGATGGACCAGACGGATCAAATTGATACTCATAACCTTGAATGCATAGATTGATTTAGCAGAAGCCCCTTTGGGAAATGGGTAGTTGTACATAGATCTATATTTGGAAAATCCTTCATGTTTTGCTTCGCCTCCTTATGAAACTTCATAGGTTTTAATCTATATTTTAATTTGTATAATGTATAAGTAAATAATATGTGTATATATTTAATTATATTAGATCACATAACATATGAACTATATATATTTATTTTTATTAAATCTTTTAACATATGAACTATAGTAACATATTTATATTAATAATATATTATTATTATATTTACATATTTTACCATTATTAAGGTGAAAGAAGTTTATATATCATAAGGGTGTTTATAAAATATTTACCTATTTTATAAATTTGGATAAGTATTATATTTACATTTATTACAAGTATAGTATGGATGGACTATGAATGTATGGATTTTAACATAATTCCCTAAAATGAAGCATGCTTTGATTTTAACATAATTCCCTAAAATGAAGCATGTTTTGTTGGGAGAAAGAAAATTGGAACAATTTCAATATTATGTTTCCCTTGTGGTTTGAATTTTGTACTTTGGTGGGGTGTTTTAGAATAATCCCACTTGTTATGCATGCTACTTACGCGCTTGGGTCGGTGAGCACAACATTGCTTACACACATAGCCTATATAATTACTTTATGTTGCACCGGTCAAGTCAGTCATGGGAACAACTTTGAAATACAGCTAGACTACTTATATTGTAAGGGCTCGGGCACTTAGACCTTGAATATTACCTTTTGAAGTCGGAAGGATAAATGAAGTTTATCTAAAGCAAACAACCTTTCATCAACCCTTGCTTTATAGACCAACCAGACCGGCTCACTTACCTTAACTTTTAGCAGTCATGGGCGTTCACATAGAGATATCCTTGTTGGACGGGCTTCCATACAAGCATTGCACATGCTAACACTTGCTGAATTAATACTTAGGGGAGGGGGGTTCACTCTTGATCTTCTTGTTGGGGGGACGAACTTCACTCGGCCAGATACGTGTTTAATTAAGACAGCAAGCACTCGTACAACCCCAACTTTTATAAGTGCAGAATCCAACTAATTCAACACTCCACACCTTCTGAATTTTAGGGAAAACTTGCTTATGCCTACTTAGGGCCATTTTATCCGTTAACCTGGTGTATGGCAATGGGATTTTTTACTCTTTCAATCTGGACTTTCCAATGAATGGTAGATTATACTCTTTTAACTTGGCTCCATACAGGATGGAATATTTAGGATTACAAGATGGCCTCTCAAGTAGCCGGTTCATTACCCTGGACATTTACGAATTAAAGGTTGCGCTTACCCCGTCCAGACCAGCAAGGGCGACCAAAGACGTTGTACCAAACTTTATCTCATAGGAAATTTAGGAAGACAAGGTGGCCTATCCAGTAGCTGGTTCAGTCACCCACCATGTACCAGGCACATAGGACAACACTGACATAAATGTCGTAGCACCTAGGTTTAGCACCGAATCGTAGCACATATGAATTCACTACACATAGCCTTGTACCGGGCACTTCATTGTTCGCAGCAAATGGTAAACATATCCCATATGCTTTAAATGATGACGATGATGAACTAGATGACATTGACAGTGATGATGTTTTTATTGATGACGATGATGGAAATGATGATGATGATGATCATCATCATCATCTTTGTCATTGTCATCATGATTATCACAATAGTCATCATCATCGGCATAATCATCATCCATGTCATCGTCATCGCCATTGTCCTTGAGATCATCATCATCATGATTATTAACATTTTCATCAGTTATTCATCATTGCCTTTGGCATAAGAAATAACATCTACCCAAAATATGTGCTTAGTGGAAAAGGGTCATGGAGGACACACACACTTTATGTATGGCAAATAACAACTTATTTGTTAAGATGATCAACATCATCACTCTCATTGTAATCATCATCATTGTCATTGTCATCATCACCATCATCATCATTCATTTCATTGCCATCATAATCATTGGCAATGTCGCCATTGCCATTATCCTCCTCCTCCTCCTCCTCATCATCATTGTCATCATTCTCCTCATTATCAACAACATTATCATCATCATCATAGCCATCCTCAATATGATAATCATTATCCTCATTTTCATCTTCAACATCTGGGTGTAAAACTGGATGCAAAAGTGGATAAAATGATGGACGCAAAAAAGGATGCAACAAAAGTAGGCACAAAAGTGGGCGCATAATGGGGTGCACCAAAAATGGATGCAAAAGGTGATGCAAAGAATGATGCAATCATGGAAGCAAAACATGATGAAAATATTGGCCCAAAAGTGGATACAACAATGGATGTAAAATTGGATACAAAATTGGATGCGAAAGTGGATGCAACAAAAGTAGTTGCAAAAGTAGTCGTAACACCCAATGCAAAACCCGATGCAAAAGTGGATGCAAAAATGGATGCATAAAGGGATGCAATAACTGATGTAAAATTGGATGCAAAAAAAGATGCAAACGTGGATGCAAAAGTTGAAGCAAAAGTGGGTGTAAAAGTAAGCGCAAAAATGGGTGTGAATTGGGACGCGACAAAAGTGGATGCAAAAGTGGCAAGGATAATTTTAGGGGCGAATTTTAGCCCGGTGGGCAATTTTTCCATGTTTTTTCCCTAAAAACATTCACCATTTGGCATTTTTTGAAGCCCTGTTTCCCCCAATTTTGATGGGGTACAATTTTTTCACCCTAAAAATCACCAAATTATAATATAAACGATATAAAATCCTTGGAAATTAAAATATTTTTTGAAAAATATCGTCAATCATTTTATAGTTGGAGTTTTAAGAATTGGTAATATTCGCCAACATTTATACACTTTTAAATAAGTATGGTTCCTTAAAATCATCCCTGAAAAGTGGATGCAATAGTAGATGCAAAAAAAGATGTAAGCATGGATGGAAAATGGGATGCAAAAAGGGATGAAAACGTGGGTGCAAAAGTGGACGAAAAAATGGATGCAAAAGTGGATGCAAAAATGACTGAAACAAAATGAGATGCAAAACTAGACTCAAAACAGGATGTAAAATTTGATACAAAACTTGGCGCATGAAGGGATGCAAAAAAAGAAGCAGAAGTGGATGCAAAAGTGGATGTAAAAAAGGATGCACAAGTCGATGAAAACAAGGGTGTAAAAGTTGAGGCAAACAAGGGCGTAAAAGGGGGCACAACAAGAGTAGATGTACAAACTAGGCGCAAAATTACGTGCAAAACTAGGCTGAAAACCTGTCGCAAAACCTGATGCAAAACCTGGCGCATAACCAGGTACAAAAGCCGGTGCAAATTACGCCGCAATTTGTGCTAGATTTAGAAAAAGGACACAAAAAATGCCTAAAATAGCACCAACCCGTGAAATTACGCCATTTTGTTCAAAAAATGAACAAAATATACATTGAAAGATGGTCTAGACGCAAAAAAATATGCAAAAAGAGACGCTAAATCCATTTTTTTTTGTAGTGAGTCTTAGGCCCAACAATGGATATGCATTGGAATTTCACTTTGATCCCTTCAATGCATAATTTCCTTGTATTGAAAGGTGCTCATAAATTGGTAATGGAGTCCATTTGTTGAGCTAGTATTTGTCATGCTAGATCTTTCATGATGCACAAAGCATACAAACCTCACTGGATTTGTTGCAAATGTCTAATTATCATAGCGAGGTACAAAATAATTCTATCTATGTTATTGTCTTGTTCTCATGGTTAGAATCATTTCCACAGGCCCTCTCCATACACCTAATTTAATTGATATAATATTTTTGTTTGGGAGGCCTCTACCAGCACCACTCTACCCTAGATGGTCAATTTTATCTATTGTTTTTCACATTTATATGTTGTGTTTTTCATCTCCTTATCTATTGTTTTTCATGCCTTGTTTTTCAAGTTTTCGTGATTTTGCCTCGTACCCTTTTGTATTTGGGCATGGATCTCTACGTAGGTGCCCTGTTGGTGTTCTTCCAGGGAGACATGAACACCATTTTCTTGGATTTGGTACTCATCGACACCAGCACTCAACTGGAGCATCATAGATTTTCTCAACAACTCACTCAAAGATCAGGTATAGGCAGGAGAATGGGAATAGGTATCGAGATATTTGTTGGGTTTCACAAAGGTGGACAACAACCACTATTCCATGAAAATTTTATTCAATATCATAAACCAATTTAAGTAGTTGGAATTGTTACACATGTAATCACATCCCTCTTTCTTAATGCCTCTTCTCATAAAAAATGCAAAGATGCCTGAGATTGTTTTATTAATAGTATGATAAAAACTAAATATTATCATTTGGGTGCTTACAAAAAAGGTCAGTTATGAGAAAAGATGCTTGAAAGAAAACTTAAATAATAATGTAATAAAACTTTTGGAAAATTTCAACACTGGTCCTTCCCACCTTAATTGTCACATGTTTCAACATTGGGACAACTTCCATTGCTCAGTTTGTATCATCAATATTCATGTATGCTTCCGTGGGAAAGTTAGCAAGTTGTGGATCTCAAGCCACTCTAATGATCTATTTTCTCTCTATCTATAGTTTCCATCTCGAGATTGACAACTTTTATCTTCTCTATGGAATCCTCCTCCCTAGCATTAGAAGCCTCAACTTTTGCAAGGGTCTCTTGAATGTTTTCCTATGCACAAGCTTCTAGCTCAAGCTTTTTGTTTATTGAATTTGAATACATAATAGAATATATAGTCTTAGATGTTCATAGTTCATTGTGTTTCCTAGTTGTTCTTTGTTTTACTTCTATGAGTATTTTTCATTTTAGGAGACATAGAGATGTGTCAGCTATGAAACATTGCTTTGCTCTAATTTCTAAACTTACCCTACATAGTTTCTAATAGAGATTTGCTCTAGCAAGAATTTTAGTGTCCAATATGTAAAGTTTTTCATTTAAATATCAAGTTCGGTGTAGGACAATCAACTAAAAACCACTAAACTATTAGTTTTCTCACCCTTGAATGATTGGAGATGAAAATTTTAGTTATTCTAACTGTTAAATGTTTCTAGTTTATAATGTAAATAGGAATATATAACATGGTCACAATCACCAAGTTAGTCTAAAATCAATACATTATTTTACACCATTTGGACTTTGTATTTTTAGAAGTAAATGTTGATAAGTTACGCAGGTATGATCTCCTTTGTAATGGATTGAGACATTTTTTCTTGTATCACAAGGTGGACTTAAAGTGGTTGATGGTTTTGAAGTTATTAGCCATTTTTTAGTGAAGCTAACATAGAGATTTAAACTTTCATTGATTGAATATGGATTGCATTTTCTATGTATGCATTGTAAGGTTAGCTTTTATTTCAGTTGTTTTTTTGTTGATTATTTGATTTGTTGTGAAGTTTGTATTGTTGAAGATTTGATTCTTTCATACTCCTTGGCAGTTACTTTTTATGATGAATCATGTCAAATTTGATTTTTTCCACATAATCATGTCAGATTTGATATTATCTGTAAGTCTCTATTTAGAATTTATTAATTGAACTAATTTACTAGGTCGGTATTACTTTAAACTTTTAGTTTATACGTCTTGTTAAACATCATTAGAGGCCAACTTAGTCCGAAATTGATGTTCAAGGTTTGATAGATCCTAGGATCTTTAGGATCATAATACCAACATAAAGTTTCATTAAGGGAACCACAAATAATATATTATAGGAGGGATATAATAGAAATATGAGTAGACACAAAGATTACAAATAAAAGATGTTGTAAATGATTTTATAAAATATTACATGCAAAATACCAGTATCCCACATTTGTCACTGTGTTAGGCATGAGCTCTCAATAATTCACATTTCTTCCTTTTTATAAAAGGATTGCATATTCTCCACTCGTCATTATGGAGGGTAAATCCTTTTGAAATGCATCCTTATCACAAATTTTTTTCTCTGGAAAAAGAAAGTGCATATCGATTGCCTAAATTTTTTAAGTCATGCTAAGTGATCTTGATTCTCTTAATCTTGCAATTTAAGAGATGGGAAATAACAAAAACCAAACCAAACCAAACAAGACTTGAGAAGGGTAAAATTGGTAATGTCATTAGTGTCACTAAGAATAACAACATTGTTATGGTAAAGGATATTAACTTAACAACAAAACATGTGAAAGGAAAGAAAGAAATAGAGTGTGGAAAAATAATTCATGTTAGTGAAACAATACTTCTCATTATCAATTAGTCGAATAGTTTGTGATTTGTTTGTTAAACTTGTGCACGACAAATGAAATAGAAATATTTATAATGTCCATGGGCGAGTAAAAGGTGGCCAATGGAGCGGCCAAATAAATAATAAAAGTAAATAGTATACAATTTCTCAAGGGATTTCCTAAGGGCACTCCAAGGTGAAAAATAACTATGGAAGTATAGTAAATAAAGTACAATATAGTATGATATTATATGTTTTCAAAGGTTTAGCTAGAAGATGTTGCTAAAAGACTAAATGTGATATAAATGTCATGAGCAACAACCCTCTTCCACCAATTTAAATACCACCTACAAAAAACCCTATTTGAGGATGTCATATTGAGAATTTTTTGTGGTAATAACGTGTTCTTCATAATCAAACCAAAAATCAAGTAGCCCAAATGATTCCCTGTTAGTATTTTAGATCAGTCCCCTATCAGTAGATTGGTAGTCACATTAAGTTACATTGCTTTATTTATTATTCCTGGTCTTCCAGTTCGTGAGTTGGTTTTTGTTGGGTTTGTTATTATCAATGACAGTGAGAGAAAGTAAAAAGTCATTTTGAGGGAAGACTAATGGTTCTAAGATTTAATTTCATTTCTTATATCTAAGCTTCATGTTTTAGGATTTAGTACTTTTTCATGCAACTAATTTCAACAGTATCTCAACTATGCCTATACTTCTAGAATAATATAATATATATATGTCAATGTCATGTACTTAACGTATTCTACAGGGTGAAGCATCTATCCATAGCTCAAATGTAATGTTGTACTCCAAGACACAAAATGTGGCAAAACGAGTGGGACAAAGTTGTGGAAAATGGTAGAAAGGTTCCTTACCTTCTAAAACCAGGGGAAATACTGCACTGTACTCAAAATTTGAAAAATATTATGAAAGGAGGTTCAAAAGACAGCCTAACCAAGCATTGGTTGTGGTCAATATTCACACATGCTTCATTGTAGCCTTTAAACCCTCATAAGTAGTGTCATTGCTTATGCAAAGTGGCATTTTATTATTATTAGTTGTTGTAAACCACCATTGCAAGAATGTATTTAATTGTAGAAAGGTGGTATTACTAGAAATTATTAAGCTTGTTGGATATAATCTATTGTTTATCTGGTCTTAATCTTGTTAAATAATAGAAAAATTGCACCTAGACCATGATACACAAGGAGAAAATATACACAATAAATTTTGCAACAATGTTATTATTACACACACAAACACACACACACACACACACACACACACACACACACACACACTATATCTAAAACTTTGTAGCAGTATTATTAATACACAATTAATTTTTCTTCCCTCGGGTGCTCTTTTTTGGATAATTAGGTTGACCATTGGAGGTTAAGTGGCAGATGTCTAATATTCTTTTATTTGTGCTATAGACTCTTATTTTTCATTGGATTTGTAATCCTGGTTGTGTAGAACAACCTAGTTGTTGAGAGATATTTAAACATGCGTTTTGGTTATTGGGGGAGTCACATTAACTTAGGATACTAACAATGATTTTGAAATAAATAACCAAACAATATAATATTTATATTAAATCAAATTTGTAATGAGGCATAAAAAATTCCTAAAGGGCGCTCGCACGAAGTTGGTTCCACTTTTTAGTGCCACTTTAGAAATTGGAAACGCACTTCCGAAATGTATATATATCATGCATATGTGTTATGGATGCTACGTTTGGAAAACCCGAGCCCAAAGACGAGGCCAAGGTTAGTTAATCAATCTCGCATGTGCGATATATCACATATGCATTTTTGAAGAGTTAAAAATCTCAAGTGCTATATATCCTGTATGTGATATATCGCAAGTGCGATTTGTAAAACCAAAAAAAAGAAAACAGAGGCCGCGGGCCTCAATTTCTTAATTGCACAGTGAAGGCGACATCAGGACAGAGAAAAATCGCACCAGCGTTTTGCATTAGAGGATTTGGAGGTGCCTTTGGAGGGTAGTTTGCAGTTTGCCAATTCAGAACTTGGCTCCAATGAAAGGTAAGTACTCATACCATCCACAATTGTTTTCAATATTTGTTTGTTTTTGTTAATTTCATAGTTTTTATATTTGTTAAAATGAATTTAATAAAAAAATTGAATTAAATCAAAGAATGATATATTAAAACAATTTGTAATTTGTTGTTTTAATCTTAACAGATAACAAAAATGTTGAATCTACTTTGCAAAATGAACCCACTAATAACCAAGAACCAAACCCAAACACGGAGGGGGAACATGACCAAAATTCATAGATTCTGGCTCGTTTGGGTGGATTGAGGCACCTTAGCTCATTGTTTAGAGGGGGGGACCATTTGAGACAATCATTAGCCGAGGCATTGGACACCATAACAAACCCAATTGCCAATGCCCAAGGAGCTCTGTACAACATTAGCTCGTACAAAGAATCCATGAGGCAATACTATTATGATGGTTTGAGCTATAAAGACATAAAAAAACTAAAGATAACCAAAGACCAATTGTTTTCATTATTCTAGGACCCTAGCCCTGTATTGGTTCCACCCACTAGTCGAGCACACATTTCCATAGACTAGTGCATGGAACCTAATGTGAAAGCACATTGGATGGATCGTTGGTACATGGTATTTGATGAAGACCCTCATGGGAATAGAGACATCCCTTTCTATTTACTAAGGAAGTTGTATGCATAATTTATCTTGGGAAAACATGTTAACTATTTTGATATTTTAGAGTTCCAGGGTGTGGGTCATGGGGTGCCCCAAGATAGGGAAGGGGCTAGGACTGATCCTAACCGAGTGCCACACTCTCCACGCACACCAAAACCTCCTCGGGTATATCCTCTTGTGGGTCCTATGATTGATGATACACAAGAGGCCTTATTCGACATGGCAGATACATTGCTTCAACATGGGACTATTGTCAAAGGAAATGTAGGACAAGGGGTTGGCACTTCTGAGGCCGGCCCATCCCACACTAAGGATCCACATTCTATGTCTCCATACTATACTAGAGGTACAAATCGCATGGGAGACACTGAGGGTTCAGAGCACCATGCGGGGATAATTTTAGGGGTGAATTTTAGCCCAGTGGGCTATTTTTCCATGTTTTTCTCCCAAAAAAGATTCGCCATTTTGCATTTTTTGAAGCCCTATTTCGCCCAATTTTGATGGGGTAAATATTTTTCACCCTAAAAATCGCTAAATTATTATATAAACAATATAAAATCCTTGGAAATTAAAATATTTTTTGAATAATATCACCAATCATTTTATAGTTGGCGTTTTAAGTATTGGTAATATTCGCCAACATTTATACACTTTTAAATAAGTATGGTTCCTTAAAATCATCCCTGGCGCCGTGTTATTCCACACCCTTGTACATCGTGTGGAGGCATATGCTATGGCCCTGCTTCAGAGTTCCGGGATGATGGATTACTCCGATATGTAAGTAAAACTCATTCTTTTCATATTATATTTTGTTTTATATCACAATGTTAAATTGTTTCGTAATCTATTTCTATTTAATTATCTAACAAATTATGTGAACAATTATACAGATGGTGTCCCATCACACCCTGGATTGACATAGTCCAACCATTGATGTTGATAACATTTATGCTCTGGTCAATGTTGCATATGGTTTTGGTGATTCACCATTAGTTGTAAGAACTTTACTTTTTAATTTATCATCGTTATTTACATATTTATAGTAGAGATTACAACATTCACTACGTCCTAATATGGATACAATATGTTTTATGCAGGGTGGGCACGATGAGTTTATGGAATCAAAGCCAAGTCCCTCGCATGTATAGGAAGATTCCTAGACACAATTATGATTTATTATGTAGCATGATATCTATGCCAATAGAATGACCTTTGTGATTGGGGACCTACCTCTCCCTCACCCATGTACATGTATGTTTCGCTTTCTTTGTAAAAATCATTTTCCATCCATCTTGTATATGTCTCATTTTCTTTGTATTATCTGAGATTGAAATATGTTACTTTATGTAGGAATCTATTGAGGCAATGGTACTTGAAGAGCACCAAATCCAGGTTTTGGATGACCCACCTCTCTTCCCCCCCAAGTACATGTATGTTTCGCTTTCTTTGAAAACATCATTTTCTGTCCATATAGTATATGTCTCATTTTATTTGTATTTGATGAGATTGACATATGTTAATTTATGCAGGCATATATTGAGGCAATGGTGCTTGAAGAGCACCAAATCCAGGTTTTGGGTGACCCACCTCTCTCCCCCCCAGCTACATGTATGTTTCATTTTCTTTGAAAACGTCATTTTTCATCCATGTAGAATATGTCTCATTTTATTTGTATTTTTTGAAATTGAAATGTGTTACTTTCTGTAGGAATCTATTGAGGCAATGGTGCTTGAAGAGCACCAAATCGAGGTTTTTGGTGACCCACCTCTCTCCCCTCCAGGTACATGTATGTTTCTCTTTCTTTGAAAACATCATTTTCTGTCCATGTAGTATATGTCTCATTTTATTTCTATTTTCTGAGATTGACATATGTTACTTTATGCAAGCATATATTGAGGCAATGGTGCTTGAAGAGCACCAAATCCAGGTTTTGGGAAACCCACCTCTCTCCCCCCAAGGTACATGTATGTTCGCTTTCTTTGAAAACATCATTTTTCATCCCTGCAAGTATGTTTTTCATGCACCCATTGATTTTTTGACATTGACATATATTTTTTTATGCAACTTGATATTGAGCAAGTGGTGCTTGAAGAGCACCCAATCAGGGTCACTGCTAACGAGGCATCACGACCCACCATAACTTACTTACGTACAATAAGTAAAAATGTTATATTGGTTTGGAATTCGAACAATTGTACATAGAATTTGTATAGGTTGGTAAACTAACTTACAAATTTTGGTTTGTCTGCAGTCTCTGCTAATGTGAACTATCCCTCTTGTTCAACATTGGGGATCACCACTGAGCAGGTGAAAAATAAAGCTAGACTTCTCAGAAGACATTGATAGTGGCAGTGAAGGGGGGATATAAAGAATAAATGTATAGGGGGGATACATACATGTAACTTTTTGTTTGTATACACACAAATGTACAGTTTGATCCATTTTTTTGTATTATGGCCATGTGGCATGCCAATTCTTGTTACATTATTTGTACATATATATATATATATATTATAAAGCAAGGTTTAAATTTATACATATATGGTTGACTTGATTTTGGAACATGATATGCGTGGTTCACCTATGTGATATTATGATATGTCTAGTTCACCTATGTGATATTATGATATGTGTGGTTCACATATGTGATATTATGATATTAAGATCAAGTAACCTTTAAGTAAGTCATGGGAGATAATCACTAGACACCATAACCATAACCATACGATAGAACTACCTAAATTCAGCTATCATCAAATTTTCAACATTACGACTATCCTCAACTTTTTAACATCATAACCATACCATACATTACCTAAATTCCATACACTAACATCATAACATGCAATTGTAGCTCATGAAACCCTAGTTGGTTTTCAATTTGTACATGTACATGTGTTTCTACTTCCATCTCATAACTTGTAAAGAGGTCACAAAACCCTATTTCCTTCTCATAACTTCTCAACCCTAGTTCTAGCATGCAATTTGTAAGTTCATAAAACCCTAGTTGGTTTTCAATTTGTACATGCACATGTGTTTCTAATTCCATCTCATAACTTGTAAAGAGGTCACAAAACCCTAGTTCCATCTCATAACTTCTCAACCCTAGTTCTAGCATGCAATTTGTAGTTCATGAAACCCTAGTTGGTTTTCAATTTGTACATGTATATGTGTTTCTAGTTCCATCTCATAACTTGTAAAGAGGTCACAAAACCCTAGTTCCATTACATAACTTCTCAACCCTAGTTCTAGCATGCAATTGTAGTTCATGAAACCCTAGTTGGTTTTCAATTTGTACATGTACATGTGTTTCTAGTTCCATCTCATAACATGTAAAGAGGCAAAAAACCCTACTTCCATCTCATAACTTCTCAACCCTAGATGTAGAGTTGCATTGAAGAAAAATGAGCAAAACCCTAGTTTACGAAATCAAAGCACAATGAAGTCATTCGGCCTTGAAAACACGAGGGAGAGGAACACTTAGAGGTAATCGCATGCCAATAGACCAACAGAGTCGACGATTCTTCGATCCGACCTACGGTTTCTGAGATATGTCCATTTGAAAGTTTCATGAAAATGTCGTTCAAGGACACTTGGTGACTTCCGCTCCGGGAGCGGAAAAACAAATGGAGAAGAAAAATCGCATGTCATTGGCTCCTGCAATCCTGTATGGGAAAGGCTGATATGGGAACCATACCAACACAACCATGGTTGAGGGTTTTCATGCGTTGACCCAACAATGCTAGAGTTGCAAGAGTTGACCCAACAATGTAATTAAATGTACATTAATATAAAAAACATAAAAAAAAGTAAATTTCAACAACTCGAGAGCATGTTATTTTTCAATTTTTATTTGTTGGTGTCTAAAGACACTGGGTTATGCTTGGTGCCTCCAATGAGCCATAGATGGTTTTTGTATCCCAGGAACGCGAAATGATACACATTAGTACTCTCATAAGAAAATAAAGAGAACCCAACGAAAATGTGCAAACATGATTTATAGATAACTCACCTGAGGTTGTACGAACGTGTTTATAGTGTTTAGTATCCTCTAAATAATATTATGTTTGTGAATGGTATCCGTCAATCACATGTTTATTAAATTGGGAATAAACTAGGGCTAAATAATTGAAATTGTGCTTCAGCATGCACTTTAAAGGGTAAATAATGCACCTGGAAATCTAGCCACACTTTACAATTGAGTAACACCTGAAAATGCACTCACTTGAGTAGGCCATCTAGATCATCTCTACTGCCAATGGTGTCCGTAATATTTCATGCTTTATATGAGGTAGCAAATATCGTACATGTGACCTATTTTTGTTCAAAAGTGTGCGTAGCTTGATGTTTATACCAACTACTAGGTTGGTGAAGTGGTATACAATAGCTTCTAGTCTATAATCCTGATATACATACCCACCCTTCCTTTTTTGTTGTGTTTCTAGTGTCAAGTACTCCCCTTCTATAACCATCGATCCAGTTGGGAATTCAATATTTTCGTCATCTATAACAGGTTCGAGAATGGATTGTTTCCCCTATAAGAAACGTGTCAAGGAATAGTCAGAACCCCATTCAAATTTTTTTGGGGAAACCACTACATATATATGACTTGTGAAAGAAAATAGGTCGAGTTAACAATACATAAATTAAATTTCTAATTTAAGTAGTACTAAATTAGTTTTTGGTACCTGCTTGTATGAGATCCGATATGTGATCATAGTCTGTAGAATTTTTTGTCTGATCATCTTCCAAATGGTCTATTTCATTATCCCCCTTTAAATCGGTTCCAAGTGTCACTTGATCCCATGTATCAACTGTATATGTATACTCACAATCATCCCATTCATCGATGCTACAGGAACTGCAAAAGCAAGCCTTCAATCTTGTCCAAATTTATATGGTCGAGTTGTTTGAGCTTCTAATTGAATGAAGCTATCGAGTTCCATGCACTGTGTTCACCCAATGTGGTTGGGATCAGTCCACATTGGTCACCTCCCAGAATATTCTCTACACTAGGTTTTTACTTGTTGCTTGTTCTGCCATGACAGATGCACACCATTTCACTATAGATGCAGTGTCTCGAAGGTGAGCACTTGTAAACTTCATCTCTTCCCTTCGAAGGGCAATTTTTGCACTTGCACTAGCACTATCGTGCTCTCCTTTTCCATGACCAGTTTCAAAGTAGTTCCATACATGTGGCACCTTGTATTTTATGTGCAACAAAAACAACCATTGAAATACATGTTCATTCTTGAACTTTCCAACACAACCATTTGATCAAATGAAATGACGATAAAATGGTATACCCATAGCTATCACATGATCATAGAATCATTTAAAGCAATGTTTCACATAATGGATGTCATGGGTCCGGTCCTCACTTATGTAGAAGTGACTTTCTTTCAGTATCACACGTTTCTCTTCATTGCTATCCGACCCATGTCGATACGTGATATGGACCATTATGCTAAGCTGTTCTGAGTGATAGTATTCAATTTGTATTTCATTTTGTGGTTGTAGAGTGTAATCTTCCACGAACTCAACCACTGATAGTATTGTTCCGAGAGGGAAGGTGTCCCGACATATTCTGAATTGCTCACCTTGCCACCGTGCCATATCAACATGTTGAATGTATTGTTGGATTTTTCCATGAAACTTTGAAATAAAATCACATACTTGCACCTAGTGTAAACAAATAAACAGTGCTAAAAAACCACATAAAAATATGTACATGTAGTCACCAACTTAATGTACATGAAGTCACCAATTTAATCTTCCTGCTTTATTTTCCATCATGTAGCTGATATGTCTCGTACTGATAGTTCTGCTTCTCGACAATCGCATTCCCAAATGCTTGATCTTCACTCTCAGGGATGCAATCAGACCATAATGATAGCCCTCCACAAATTTTGCAAGAACCCTCTACACATTGTTTTAATTAATGTGTTTGCCCATGTTTCCTCAGACACATCATGCTATGGATGAAATCTTTGGATGACATTGGCGGTACTGTGCTTGAGAATTCTTGCACATGGTTAGGATGCAAAAAATGATGTATATGTGCAAATGTATGATAATATAGATCAAACTCTATGTGGTACCTACAACAACAAGTGTTCCGGATGGTATTGATTCTAACATACCAAGGCTTGCATTTTTCAAAAGATCTTTGCTCGAGTCTTAGCTTTGCATGGGAAACTTTAAACATCTCGAACAATTGATTTTGTGTCATTTCAAGATAATGTTTAACATGAGGTTCATTGTTCATAAAACCCCTACAGTGTTTTAACAAATCCTTTGTGTTAGAAGAAGGCCTAGTGTTATCGTGCCAAAACGTGTGCACTAGTCCCTTCACTGCTTCGACTAGTTTCATGTCTTTGCGGGGCAACCTACTGCTAAATTCCCATAATGTTTCCATTTTTCCCTCTACATCAAGGTTGTCTCTTCTTACAGAATATTTTTTAAGTGTCTTTGGATGTAAAGGAACAATTTGTGATGTGCATTTAAGTAAACGACGTTGTCTTGTGGATCTACATCCAATTGATTCAGCCAATACACGGTCAACCACATTACAGTCCCGTGAATGAGTTTTCTTACCAATCGATGTGAATGTAGTAGAAAGAGATTTAACAATGGGATTACTTGATTCAATATTCTTCAATGTTCTTATGCCTAAATTTCTTCTAATAGTTGCCATATTTCTAGATTTAAGCAAATATAAAAACAATTGGCATTTACCAGCTTCATATTTGTTATCAAAATATTGCTTCATTATTTAAGAACAAGTACAAAGGATAGTGTGTTTAGCCACCTTACCTTACATGGAAGTCAATTTGCTCTCGTCCACTTGTATGCGTTTAGGAGTTCTCTTTCGTTTTTATGCGAGATTTATTTCCGTTTGAAATGCTGGAGTGACGTTTACATCCACTACAGGATGACAACTTCGATTAGGAGATTGAACCACCTGGATGGTTGTTGTTGAGACACATTGTCATCGGGAGTAACATAATTATTGAACTCTTCTTAAGATATTCCTTTTAATAATGGATCAATAATATCATTCCACTATAACCAGATTCCTTTAATGTTGCATTATATTCCTCAGCCTCTAAGTCAGGTATCTGTTGAGCGGGAATGGGGACTATTTGCTCATCCAATGAATGCCGATGATTTCTTGAATCTTCCCTCTTTTTTTCTTTTTTTATTTTCAGCTTGTTCCAGTGTAAGCACCTTCCTTGCTGACTTTCGACCTCTATTACGTACATTCCCCATTGAAATCCACCCAAACTTGTACAAAACCTATGGATTTGTGTAAGGAATGATTAAATTGCAGGTTGAACAGTTTTCTGTGTGTGAGTTCAGAAAAAATATGTATTTTTCTATAGTAAACCTAGTCCACAGCACACAACCCAACTTTTTTTATATAACTCATTTCGCATATGCGATATAACGCATGTCTGTTTTATCGCGTATGCAATTTAGTCCATATCAAATATTAAACTTGACGTATCCATGCTTGGATACTAGTTACCCATTCATGGGCTACCACTTATACACACACACACATATATTGTTTATTTCTCATTTTGAATGACTACCATAGAATCAATCTCTACAGTCCTAGTGCATAGATGAAAAAACATAGGTGGTAATCCACCCCAAATCTCAAATAAAAATTTCTATGGACTTAAATATGTTAAACGTCTATAACCTCATAATGGACCCCATACCAATGGTTAAGACCTCCAGACCTATCCTGGACCATGGTAGTTTCTATAGAACCATTTATTGTCTGGAAATATTCATAATGGTTTCTATATGACCATGGTCAACGCCTCTTGAACAATCTTCAATGCATAAAATAGACTAATGGCACATATATCCCATATTAAGGCTAAATACCCCCTTTAAAGGGCATGTGTAGTGGTTTAAGACTTGTTTATGTTACACTATTGTCCCATTACCGTGGTTAAGACCATGTGACCCATACTAAGTGCATAAAACCTCATAATGACACCCATATCACACTAAAGGCCAAATATTCCATATATAAGGAATGTGTGTTGATTTAGGGACTTATTGCCTACTCTTGCATGACTATAGTTAATGTACGAAGACCCATCCCTCCCATCCAAAAACCTATAATGACACCCTTATCCCATTATAATACCATTTAGAATCCCAATATTCCACCCAAACGGTCCATGGGGTGGCTCATGGCCCAACATTACATTGGTTAAGAGGGGGAGGAGTTAAAGGAGGAGAGGAAGCTGTAGAGGGAATCATGGGAGGGAGGGATGGGTAGGGGACATATATGGGGGGGATGAAGGGAGGAGAAATATAAGGGGAAGGGAGTGATGGGTATGGGAGAGATATGAGGGGGGGATGGAGGGAGGAAAAATATAAAGAGAAGGGATTGGTGGGAGGGAGGGCCATGAGGTCTTAGACATTGTCAAGGGATGAAACCTCTACTTTAGGCCCTAAATGAAGCTTCTAGGCATATAGGACCACCAATAACACCTTAAACCACCATATGTTACCTCTTGAGGCCATTGTTAGCTTTGTGTACGGGCATTGACACCATTAGCTTGTTTTAATCACTCATGATGGGTTTAAAGACCTTTGACATGGTTGAGTGATTGTGAAACCCAGGTTGTAGACACCAAAGTAAGCTTCCAGGGATCCAGAGGAAAGAATAACGGATCAAGCCACCACACATGACCTCTCTAGGGGTCTTTGGCCTTAGATTAGGGATATGCGATTGATTGGTGGTTTTTTTACAATAGTTAATTGGTTGACACAATTACTTTTACTCATGGGAAAATAAAATTTAAACAAGTTTGAAGTTGAAAGTGGTTTCTTCTTATCCATCTGTATCCAACAGAAAGCTAATGACCCACATAAGTAGGAACCATGAAGTGGTTGGTACCAATTTTGACTCTCCCCCACAAAAACACATTGAGAATTAAATTGAACCCCTCATTGTCAATTTGAATGGAAAAATGTATCACATCACTAGCTCTATATTAGTAAAACTTGTGCCCAAAAAATAGTTTTTACTAGAGGATTTGCATCATGGATAATAGATAGACAACTCCAATTTCGTGAAATATTTTCTTTAGCTTGGCAAGTTCACTTGCAATAATAGTTGAGGAGTTTGCATCATGGATAATAGATAGACAACTCCAATTCCTTGAAATATTTCTTTATCTTGGCAATTTCATGTTCCTACGTTTATCACTTAATGTACGTTAGATGCATAATGCTGACACATGTTACTTTTGAGTTGTCTATGTAATTGTGAGTAGGTTTTTTTGTTCCACCCTTCATTTTTAGAGTACATGATCAACGTTTAGAGTACACAATCAACGCAAAACATGGGTAGATGGGTTTATTGTTACCTTTTAATTAGTAAATTAAACTCTTTAATAAAAACATATCTTTTAATTGAAAATTAAAAACTCACAATTTCAATTACACCTTTCACACAATATGTTGACCTTGCAAAATTTTGAATGTTGCATTACATGTGACTTGACATTAACCTTTGAAAAGGATTCTAGGTTTCACTATTTGTTTGTTTTTAAGTTGATAACTTAATGTACTTTAGATGCATAATGATGACACATGCTACTCTTGAGTTTTTTATGTCACTCTTAGTAGGTTGTTTTGTTCCACCCTCGTTTTAATGCACATTATCAACGAAAAACATGGGTAAATGAGTTATTGTTAACTTTTAATTGGAAATTAAGCTCCTTGATGAAAGCATCTCTTTTAATTGAAAATTAAATTCTTTAATAAAAGCATTATTATTGAAGGGTATTTTTAAATAGAACATCATTGTTGAAGGGTTATTTTTCACCAAAACATTGTGTGATGGGCCAGACAAAAGTTCAAAATGTAAATAAAAATATAGTTGGAAGGGTAGAGATGAAATGAAATTCCAACCCTCGTGATGGGTAATGGCTATGAGAACACCTTGTTCCACCATCAATTCATTTCCACTAACCACTTACCCATGAATTAGCATGGATAATTTGTAACACATACAATGTATCAAGCTACCATATGTGTGGCTAATTATATGAGACAAAAGTGTTATTATCCATAATTTCCCTGCTTCATATAAAATTGATTATAAAAATAACAAATTCATAAAAATAATAAATTCATGAACTTTGGACCTATACACTGTCATGTCCCCACATTTTGACCACCAAATGTGTGGACCTTGCTAAACACCTAGGGGAACAAAGAGGCATTAATTAATTAGCCTAGGGAAATTTTGCTAAATAATTATTATTAAGGCACATTGTATTTGATTTTAATTATTTCTGTTAATTAATTATTGTGCAAATAACATGTGGAATTGAGATGAATGTAATGTCAAACATGAAATAACACTCGATCTTACTAAGAACTGAATGACTGGTGAAGGCTCTACTAGGGTTTGCGCAGAGGGTTAGACCTATATTCCTTACGGTTATATCTTCTCCTTTGACATTGCTCTTGCTTCTAAGTCTCCCATCGGACTGTCCTGCTACTGTACCATGACAACAGTCGTGGGGGGGGGGGGGGGAAGCAGGGGTGGGAAGGCCCCTCCTAGTCACATCATGTTCTACAATTGACAGCTGGCCCTACTGGTTCCAGATCCACAGTGAAAATTGGTACGGAAGATGTTCCCATCCCAATGGAGGACATTGGTAATGCCAAAAAAAATACTAATGACAACGAATGGGAAGAGGTGAAAACCCATCCCAAAGAAGGAACTCATGCATACCGTATATGGAAAATCGCCCCTGCTTAAATCTCCCAGCAGAAATAATCAATGCGATAGTTTAAAAAATGAAAGATCGTTCCCTTATTGGTAAGTTTATGGGATTCTGGGCAATGGAGTAGGCCCCTCGTGGATGGATCATAGCCAAGTGGAAACCCAAAGCCCATTATGACCTGCGGCTGGGTTTGAAGTGTTTCTTCACCATTATTTTCCACCATCTAGAGGACAAGGCTCGTGTTGAAGATGAAAGACCTTATTTCTTCAATTTTGTAGGGTTGTACTTAAGGCTCTGGGTGGAGAGATTATGCTCAGAGAAAGAGGATTTTTCCTGGGCCCCAATCTAGATCAGAATGTTTTTAGCTGAAATTGAAAGAAATTCAATTTTGTCCTTTCATACGTATAAAAACATGTTATTATAGAAATAATTTAACACTGAACAATTATGTAAAATATGAAATTTTAGCTGCGTGTTTTCCTCCTTTGAGCATTTTTCCTTGTGTTTGTTTTCCCAAAATATGCTTGCGATCATTTTCACTTAAGGTGTTGGTCTTTTTCTAGCTTTGGAAAATAAGGAATAGGTTCTAAAAAAATTGTTTTTATTGGGAAATGACAATGCTCAAGTTTCTTAAAATCTTGTTGAATGACTTATATTTCTTAGATTGGTTAATTTATTTTAATATTTCTCAACTAGAACCCAAAACGTACTAGTAGTTTACTGAATTTATACTAATAATATAGTGCTTGAATTTATGGTACAAAAGTCTCGTGTATGATGCATGGTTTTGCATAATCAATGGGATTAAGAGGTGATATAATCAATCCTCACCAGGGAATCTGTAGGAAACATGTCAAATGGAAAGGTAAGTTTGTTTTTCTTTTCAAATAATATAAAATTGGAATGTTGGGATAGTTTAATAAAATTTCCTTGTAAGTGGTTCATGTGATAGTGATTTTTAGTAATGTTGTGTGTATATTGTCGAGGTTCTTGTTAGCAATTTGTTACCTAATATAGATATTCATGAAGGAGTTGATGACCTTATTCGACTTAGTTATTTGAATGAACCTTCAATCCTTCATAATCTTCAGAAAATATATGCCCAAAATAAGTTTTATTTGAGTTGTCTGTTTGTGGACCAGGACACTTTAATTTGGTTCGGTTTGTATGAACTATGCCACACAATTTTATTTGTCACCCCCCTCATTACTGCTAAAACATGTGTATATTAATTAATGTAGCTACAACAGGGACAACTAGAAAACCAGATAGAAAGCATCTAGAATTCCACAGGTTAAGTCAAGATGGGAAAAACTTAGAAGTGACATCAAGTAAGCTTGAGAAGGAGAAATAAGTGGATAGTAGTTTTTCCCTCACTTCTTCTCAAACAATAACAAGGATGTAAACTATTCCAAAAAATACCATCATTGATTCAAGTTTTGGATATTTTGGAGAAGCGATGTTCTTGACAATTTGGTAGGATGGAGGTAAGAATTCACCTTTGTTGTCACCTTTAAGAAACTCAATTCTTTTTATTTTTATTTTAATTGAAGTTTAAGAAAAAGATGATTCTTGATGTTAATATTTGATATAACATTGGGCATGAGGTTTTCATCATCCTACCCTTTATTGGTCTATCTATACTAATAAAGCCTAGATTTTGGGAGTGTATCTATGCCAATGCCAATATATTTCACTAGAGTACATCACAATACTAGAATGCCTAAACTCAAGGGATGCCTCGTGGATGAGGAATCAAGAATGGCGAGGAACAATTATGTTCTTTTCTTTTTATTTTTCCCGGGTAAGAAAAGATGACACCAAATAGAACAAATTTCCCTTTTGCATTTTAAGGGACCAAGACAAAAACATACATACAGTGTGAAAATTGGAACTACAAATTGATATTTTTGGTTTTATATTTACATCTATAGGATGTCCAAATTTACGCATAAACATGAATCAATATTCGTTTAATAGAGTATTGCCTTGTAACCATGATATTGATGTCTAGTGTTTTGTATGGATAATGCTCACATTTTTCGGGTTAAGACATAGATGAAAAGGATGCATGAACAATGAATATAAAATAGTCCTCATTTATACCATATCTTTTTTTTTACTACAATGTGAAAAATTGAGTGTATTCATGGTAATACAGTATTAGGCCCGACAATAGATATGCATTGGAATTTCACTTTGATCCCTTCAGTGCATAATTTCCTTGTATTGAAAGGTGATCATAAATTGGCAATGGAGGCCATTTGTTGAGCCAGTATTTGTCATACCAGATCTTTCATGATGCACAAAGCATAAAAACCTCACTGGATTTCTTGCAAATGTCTAATGATCATAGTGAGGTACAAAATAATGCAATCTATGTTATTGTCTTGTTCTCATGGATAGAATCATTTCCACATACCCTCTCCATACACCTAATTTAAATGACATAATTTTTTTTTGGGGAGGCCTCTACTAGCACCACTCTACCCTCGATGGTCAATTTTCTCTATTGGTTTTCACATTTATATGTTGTGTTTTTCATCTCCTTATCTATTGTTTTTCATGTCTCGTTTTTCAGGTTTTCATGATTTTCCCTCATGCCCTTTTGTATTTGGGCATGGATCTATACGTAGGTGCTCTGCTGGTGTTCTACTAGGGAGACATGAACACCATTTTCTTGGATTTGGTACTCATCGACACCAGCACTCAACTAGAGCATTATAGTTTTTCTCAACAAATCACTCAAAGATCAGGTATAGGCAAGAGAATGGGAATAGATATCGAGATATTTGTTGGGTTTCATGAAGGTGGACAACAACCACTATTCCATGAAAATTTTATTCAAGATCATAAAACAATTTAAATAGTTGGATTTGTTACACAAGTAATCACATCCCTCTTTCTTAATTCCCTTTCTCATAAAAAATGCAAAGATGCCTGAGATTGTTTTATTAATGGTATGATAAAAACTAAATATTATCATTTGGGTGCTTACAAAAAAGGTTAGTTATGAGAAAAGATGCCTGAAAGAAAATTTTAATAATAATGTAATAAAACTTTTGGAAAATTTCAACACTGGGCCTTCCCACCTTAATTGTCACATGTTTCAACATTGGGTCAACTTCCATTGCTCAGTTTGTATCATCAATATTCATGTATGCTTCCATGGGAAAGTTAGCAAGTTGTGGATCGCAAGCCACTCTAATGATCTATTTTCTCTCTATCTATAGTTTCCATCTCAAGATTGACAAATTTTATCTTCTATATGGCATCCTCCTCCCTAGCATTAGAAGCCTCAACTTTTGCAAGAGCCTCTTGAATGTTTTCCTATGCACAAGCTTCTAGCTCGAGCTTTTTGTTTATTGAATTTGAATACATAATAGAATATATAGTCTTAAATGTGCATAGTTCATAATGTTTCCTAGTTGTTCTTTGTTTTACTTCTATGATTATTTTTCATTATAGGAGACATAGAGATGTGTCAGCTATGAAACATTGCTTTGCTCTTAGTTCTGAACTTACCCTACATAGTTTCTAATAGAGCTTTGCTCTAGCAAGAATTTTAGTGTGCCGTATGTAAAGTTTTTCATTTAAATATCAAGTTCAGTGTAGGACAATCAACTAAAAACCATTGAACTATTAGTTTTCTCACCCTTGAATGATTGGATATGAACATTTTGGTTATTCTAAGTGTTAAATGTTTCTAGTTTATAATGTAAATAGGAATATATAACACGGTCACAAGCACCAAGTTGGAGTTTTAAGTATTGGTAATATTAGCCAACATTTATACACTTTTAAATAAGTATGGTTCCTTAAAATCATCCCTGGAACCGTGTTATTCCACACCCTTGTACATTGTGTGGAGGCATATGCTATGGCCCTGCTTCAGAGTTTTGGGATGATGGATTACTCTGATATGTAAGTAAAACTCATTCTTTTCATATTATATTTTGTTTTATATCACAAT
>LPNX010818685.1:592222-611934 GCA_001517045.1 Pseudotsuga menziesii
TAACCATACCATACAACTACCTAAATTCAACTATCATCAACATTTTAACATTATGGCTATCCTCAAATTTTTAGCATCATAACGATACCATACATTACCTAAATTCCATACACTAACAACATAAAATCATACATGTGTTTCTAGTTCTAAATCATGCATGCAGGTGAACTACCACTTGTGATCCATTTTCAGCCCTATTCATTTTGTTTCATGTATGTGCATAGCCTACTTCTATGGCCTTTTGGTTTCTATTTAAATGATACTAACCAACATAATGATCTAAACCTAAACATACTAACATCATACCATACTAAGATACCATACCATATTAGTATACCATACCATACCCTACAATACTAACATACCATACCATACTAATATACCATACCATACCCTACAATACTAATATCATACCCTACAATACCCTACGATACTAACATCATACCATACTAACATACCATACCATACTAATATACCATACCATACCCTACAATACCCTACAATTTGTACATGTACATCTGTTTCTAGTTCCATTTCATAACTTGTAAAGATGTCAAAAAACCCTACTTCCATCTCATAACTTATCAACCCTAGTTATAGCATGTAATTGTAGCTCATGAAACCCTAGTTGGTTTTCAATTTGTACATGTACATGTGTTTCTACTTCCATCTCATAACTTGTAAAGAGGTCACAAAACCCTAGTTCCATCTCATAACTTCTCAACCCTAGTTCTAGCATGCAATTTGTAAGTTCATGAAACCCTAGTTGGTTTTCAATTTGTACATGTACATGTGTTTCTAATTCCATCTCATAACTTGTAAAGAGGTCACAAAACCCTAGTTCCATCTCATAACTTCTCAACCCTAGTTCTAGCATGTAGTTGTAGTTCATGAAACTCTAGTTGGTTTGTAATTTGTACATGTACATGTGTTTCTAGTTCCATCTCATAACGTGTAAAGAGGTCAAAAAACCCTACTTCCATCTCATAACTTCTCAACCCTAGTTGTAGAGTTGCATTGAAGGAAACGGAGCAAAACCCTAGTTTACAAAATCAAAGCACAATGAAGTCATTGGGCCTTGAAAACACGAGGGAGAGGAACACTTAGAGGTAATCGCATGCCAAGAGACCAACAGAGTCGACGGTTCTTCAATCTGACCTATGGTTTCCGAGATATGTCCATTTGAAAGTTGCATGAAAATGTCGTTCAGGGACACTTGGTGACTTTCGGTCCGAGAGCGGAAAAACAAATGGAGAAGAAAAATCGCATGTCATTGGCTCCTGAAAGCCTGTATGGGAAAGGCTGATATGGGAACCATACCAACACAACCATGGTTGAGGGTTTTCATGCATTGACCCACCAATGCTAGAGTTGCAAGAGTTGACCCAACAATGTAATTAAATGTACATTAATATTAAAAACATAAAAAAAAAATTTCAACAACTTGAGAGCATGTTATTTTTCAATTTTTATTTGTTGGTGTCTAAAGACACCATGTTATTCTTGGAACCTCCAATGTGCCATAGATGGTTTTTGTATCCTAGGAATACGAAAGGATAAACATCAGTACTCTCATAAGAAAATAAAGAGAACCCAACGAAAATGTGCAAACATGATTTATAGATAACTTACCTGAGGTTGCACGATTGTGTTTATAGTGTTCAGTATCCTCTGAATAATATTATGTCTGTGAATGGTATTCGTCAATCACATGTTTATTACATTGGGAATAAACTAGGGCTAAATAATTGAAATTGTGCTTCAACATGCACTTTAAAGGTTAAATAATGCACCTGGAAATCTAGCCACACTTTACAATTGAGTAACACCTGACAATGCACTCACTCGAGTAGGCTATCTAGATCATCTTTGCTGCCAAAGGTGTCCATCAATCTTTCATGCTCTATACGAGGTAGAAAATATCGTACATGTGACCTATTTTTGTTCAAAAGCCTGTGTGGCTTGATGTTTATACCAACTACTAGGTCGGTGAAGTGGTATACAATAGCTTCTAGTCTATAATCATGATATACAAACCCACCCTTCCTTTTGTGTTGTGTTTCTAGTGTGAAGTACTCCCCTTTTATAACCATCGAGCCAGTTGGGAATTCAATATTTTCATCATCTGTAATAGGTTCGATAATGGATTGTTTCCCCTCTAAGAAATGTGTCAACGAATAGTTAGAACCCCATTCAATTTTTTTTGGGGAAACCACTGCATATATCTGACCTGTGAAAGGAAATAGGTCAAGTTAACAATACATAAATTAAATTTATAATTTAGGTACTACTAATTTACTTTTTGGTACCTGCTTGTATGAGATCCGATATGTGATCATAGTCTATATAATTTTTTGTCTGATCATATTTTAAATGGTCTATTTCATTAGCCCCCCTTAAATCGGTGCCAAGTGTCACTCGATCCCATGTATCAACTGTATCTGTATACTCACAATCATCCCATTCATCGATGCTACAGGAACTGCAAAAGCAATCCTTCAATCTTGTCCAAATTTGTAGGGTCGAGTTGTTTGAGCTTCTAATTGAATGAAGCTGTCCAGTTCCATGCACTGTGTTCACCCAATGTGTTTGGGATCGGTCCACATTGGTCACCTCCCAGAATATTCTCTGCACTATGTTTTTCCTTGTTGCTTGTTCTCCCATGACAGATGCACACCATTTCACTATAGATGCAGCGTCTCGAAGGAGAGCACCTGTAAACTTCATCTCTTCCCTTTGAAGGGTAGTTTTTATGCTTGCACCAGAACTATCGTGCTCTCCTTTGCCATGAGCAGTTTCAAAGTAGTTCCATAGATGTGGCACCTTGTATTTTATGTGCAACAAAAACAACCATTGAAATACATGTGCATTCTTGAACTTTCCAGCACAACCATTTGACCTAATGAAATGATGATAAAATGGTATACCCATAGCTATCACATGATCATAGAATAATTTAAAGCAATGCTGGACGTAATGGATGTCATGGGTCCAGTCGTCACTTATGTAGAAGTGACTTTCTTTTAGTATCACACGTTTCTCTTCATTGATATCCGTCCCATGTCGATACGTGATATGGACCATTATGCTCACCTGCTCTAAGTGATAGTATTGAATTTGTATTTCATTTTGTGGTTGTAGGGTGTAATTTTCCACAAACTCAACCACTGATAGTATTGTTTCGAGAGGGAAGGTGTCCCGACATATTCTGAATTGTTCATCTTGCCACCGTGCCACATCGACATGTTGAATGTACTCTTAGATTTTTCCACGAAATTTTGAAATAAAATCACATACTTGCACCTAGTGTAAACAAATAAACAATGTTAAAAAACCACATAAAAATACGTACATGTAGTCACCAACTTAATGTACATGAAGTCACCAATTTAATCTTCCTGCTTTCTTTTCCATCATGTAGCTGATATGTCTCGTATTAATAGTTCTTATTCTCGACAATTGAATTCCCAAATGCTTGATATTCACTCTCAGGGATGCAATTAGACCATAATGATAGCCCTCCAGAAATGTTGCAAGAACCCTCTACACATTGTTTTAAGTAATGTGTTTTCCCATCTTTCCTCAGAGACATCATGCTATGGATGAAATCTTTGGATGACATTGGCGGTATTGTAGTTGAGAATTCTTGCACATGGTTAGGATGCAAAAAATGATGTATATGTGCAAATGTATGATAATATAGATCAAACTCTATGTGGTACCTACAACAACAAGTGTTCCGGATGGTATTGATTCTAACATACCAAAGCTTGCATTTTTCAAAAGATCTTTGCTCGAGCCTTAGCTCTGCATGGGAAACTTTAAATGTCTTGAACAATTGATTTTGTGTCATGTCAAGATAATGTTTAACATGAGGTTCATTGTTCATAAAAACCCTATAGTGTTTTAACAAATCCTTTGTGTTAGAAGAAGGCCTAGTGTTATCGTGCCAAAAAGTGTACACTAGTCCCTTCACTGCTTCGACTAACTTCATGTCTTTGCAGGGAAACCTATCCCTAAATTCCCATAATGTTTCCATTTGTCCCTCTACATAAAAGTTGTCTCTTCTTACATAATATTTTTTAAGTGTCTTTGGATGTAAAAGCACAATTTGTGATGTGCATTTAAGTAAACGACGTTGTCTTGTGGATCTACATACAATTGATTCAGCCAATACACAGAGAGCCACATTACAGTCCTGTGAATGAGTTTTCTTACCAATCGATGTGAATGCAGTAGCAAGATATTTAACAATGGGATTACTTGATTCGATATTATTCAATGTTCTTATGCCTAAATTTCTTCTAACAATTTCCATATTTCTAGATTTAAGCAAAGATAAAAACAATTGGCATTTACCAGCTTCAGATTTGTTATCAAAATATTGTTTCATTATTTGATAACAATTACAAAGGATAGTGTGTTTAGCCACCTTACCTTCCATGAAAGTCAATTTGCTTTCGTCCACTTGTATGCGTTTAGGAGTTCTCTTTCATTTTTATGCGAGATTTATTTCTGTTTGAAATGCTGGAGTGACGTTTACATCCACTACAGGACGGAAACTTCGATTAGGAGATTGAACCACCTGGCATGGTTGTTGCTAAGTCACATTTTCATCGGGAGTAACATAATTATTGAATTCTTCATAAGATATTCCTTTTAATAATGGATCAATAATAGCATTCCCTTATAACCATCTTTCTTTAATGTTGCATTATCTTCCTCAGCCTCTACGTCAGGTATCTGTTGAGCAGGAATGGGGACTATTTGCTCATCCAATGAATGCCGACGATTTCTTAAATCTTCCCTCTTTTTTTCTTTTTTCTTTTTCGCTTGTTCCAGTGTAAGCACCTTCCTTGCTAACTTTCGACCTCTATTACGTACATTCCCCATTGAAATCCACCCAAACTTGTACAAAACCTATGGATTTGTGTAAGGAATGATTAAATTGTTGGTTGACAGTTTTCTGTGTGCGGGTTCAGAAAAAATATTTATTTTTCTTTAGTAAACCTGGCCCACAGCACGCAACCCAACTTTTTTTATATAACACATTTCGCATATGCAATTTAACGCATGTCTATTTTATTGCATATGCGATTTAGTGCATTTCAAATATTAAACTTGACGTATCCATGCTTGGATACTAGTTACCCATTCACGGGCTACCACTTATACACACACACACACATATTATTTATTTCTCATTTTGGATGACTACCATAGAATCAATCTCTACAGTCCTAGTGCATAGATGAAAAAACATAGGTGGTAATCCACCCCAAATCTTAAATAAAAACGTCTATGGACTTAAATATGTTAAATGTCTATAACCTTATAACGGACCCCATACCAATGGTTAAGACCTCCAGACCTATCCTTGGACCATGGTAGTGTCTATAGAACTATCTCTTGTCTAGAAATATTCATAATGGTTTCTATATGACAATGGTAAATGCCTCTTGAACAATCTTCAATGCATAAAATAGACTAATGGCACATATATCCCATATTAAGGCTAAACACCCCCTTTAAAGGGCGTGTGTAGTGGTTTAAGACTTGTTTATGTTACACTATTGTCCCATTACCATGGTTAAGACCATGTGACCCATCCTTAGTGCATAAAACCTCATAATGACACCCATATCCCACTAAAGGGCAAATATTCCATCTATAAGGAATGTGTGTTGATTTAGGGAATTATTGCCTACTCTTCCATGACTATAATCAATGTACAGAGACCCATCCCTCCCATCCAAAAACCTATAATTAAACCCTTATCCCATTATAATTCCATTTAGACTCCCAATATTCCATCCATACAGTCCATGGGGTGGTTCATGGCCCAACATTACATTAGTTAAGAGGGGGAGGAGTTAAAGGAGGGAGAGGAAACTGTAGAGTGATCATGGGAGGGAGGGATGGGTAGGGGACATATATGGGCGGTGATGAAGGGAGGATAAATATAAGGGGAAGGGACGGATGGGTATGGGAGAGATATGAGGGGGGGATGGAGGGAGGAAAAATATAAAGGGAAGGGATTCGTGGGAGGGGGATAAATATAAGTGGGAGGGAGGGCCATGAGGTCTTAGACATTTTCAAGTGATGAAACCTCTACTTTAGGCCCTAAATGAAGCTTCTAGGCATATAGGACCACCAATAACACCTTAAAACACCATATGTTACCTCTTGAGGCCATTCTTAGCTTTGTGTGCAGGAACTGACACCATTAGGTTGTTTTAATCACTAATGATGGGTTTAGATACCTTTGACATGGTTGAGCGATCGCGAAATCCAGGTTGTAGACACTAAAGGAAGCTTCCAGGGATCCAGAGGAAAGAATAATGTATCAAGCCACCACACATGACCTCCCTAGGGGGTGTTTGGCCTTAGATTAGGGATATGCGATTGATTGGTGATTTTTTTTACAATAGTTATGGGTCTCGAGGCCATATGCATGGAAGTGGGAGGAAACCTAGGCCTTTGGCCCTAAATGGATCCCTTAGTAATTGAAGGTCAATAAGGACACTTCAAACTACCACGGAGGACCTATTGATGGTATCCCTACCCAAAAATGGGAGATAATCATGCCATAAAGAGGTTTTAAATAGTAGAAATGGTTCTCAAGGCCTTACACATGGTTGACGAAGTAAACCCAAGCCTTAGTCCATAAAGGAATATTATATCCATCTAAGGCCTAAAATGATACCTCAAATCACCTCACGTGACTTACAAGCACTAGGTATGGGTTGTGTGGCCTTCAACATTGTTGGGGGAGTAAACATTGGGATTGTACTCTAAAAGAAACTTCTAGGAATCCATGAACATGAAAAACAACTCAAATGACCAGCCATGACCTCTTGAAGTTACCCTTTCCTTCAAGTGGTGACATGGATGTCATTAGAAGGTTTTGGATAGTAGATATCAATCCATGGGTCTTAGACATTGTTAAGGTATGAAACCTAGGCCTTGTACCATAAAGAAAACTTCTTAGAATATAATTTTAAGAATGAAATTTGATCCACCATACATGACCTCATCAGCATATCCCAGACATAATTGTGGGAGAAACCCTTAGCCTTTCTCGAGCACAAGGTATACATTATGGAGCATCAACATAGTCGAGAGATGACACCTTGGACTTAGGCCCTAAAAGATTCTTTTGCGTGTCCATGGAAAAAAATAATGCTTCAAAACAACATAAATGATCTCGCAATAGTGGATGTGTTGGTACCATTACGAATAATTTAGATCTAGATATGAGTTTCGAGCCTTAGAGAAAGGTTAGGAAAAAACTCAATCATATTCTATGTCTTGAGCGTCATGAAAAAGTACCATGGACAAGCGCCTTGAACCTCCAATAATCTGACCTCATTATCCACATCCATTCACAAATTTTAGGACAAGTGTCATCCTTTTTCCACACTATACCACTTTGGAGGGGCCAATAATTACCATGATCTTTTCAGTTTAGATGGGGTTTCTCCCAAAGACTATAATCTTGGCATTATGTTCGAAATTAGCTTCGGCCTACTGAACCTATTATCTAGGACAAATAAACAAGGACTATTTCCTATCTTTTAGAATTCTATAAATATGCTCAGTTTCGATGACGTGTTTTTCTTTGACAAACACAATATTTTTTAATAAAAAAATAGTATATTGTAGAGTACGATCTTACGATTCTGAATATGTAATTTTTTCCTTCAAATGTATGTTTTAATTATTTATTATTATTTTTCTAAATGACACATTTTAGTTTTCGAAAATAGATACATCGATTGTTTTTTATATAACTTTTGATTGTCTTCACCATTTGCCAAGAAAACTATATGGTGCACTAGAAGAGATCAAGCTCTACAATATTATATATAGAAATCAAAGATTTCATTAATTTTTGCCTCTAAAGTGTTGTACCCGCACATAACATTTTCATTTCGAGCTTTTTCGACTTCAATAATTAATTAAAAAATAATTCATGAAAAATTATGAATAAATAGTGTTGCACTAGGCTTGTTAGTGCCAGAAATTGTTCCCATACTACAAGAGAACAAGCCAACACAATCTCAATAATCACAATAAATTAAAACAGGGTTTTTAGGGTTTTCAAGGTTTTTGGTTGGGCAGTTTAAAGACAAGAGGGAAAACATTCATAAAACCAAAGTAAAGACTAAATCATGAGCATTTGAATGACTGAGATGTATAACACATAAACCATAACCCAACAGAAAACACAATGCTGAATTTCACCCACAGTTAGCAAGCATTCAAAGCATAAAAACATTAAACAAGAAATGAATATACCAGCTGAGTAATTAACACAAATTATAAATGAAACCAGTCAATAATCTGAAGGGCATAGAGCGCATATATTTCATAGTTCATTCTTCAAAAAACACATAAGAGTTTTTAATTAGCTCATAAACAAAGCTTGGTAGCATCCCCTTGTCAGCAAAAAATCGAACCATTTGTCTTCTTTCAGACTTACATTTATCCTATCTTTCAAAATCAGTTGAATAACTGAACCCTAACTATTTTTAGACTATCCTTCAAATAGTTCACTCTAAATTATCCATATACAAAAATAAAATAACTTTCCAAACTTAACTAATAACTAACTTTCTTGACTAACTTTACAAATCTTTAGCTACTTCAGCAAGTAAAGCAATTCCCTCCAAGGCTTGAGCTTTCCTTCTCATCTTCAATTGATCTGTCTCCATGTATGCAATCCTCCTTGCTAGCTCCTCATTATGCTGTTGCGGCTCCTGGATGGTTTGCTTTAAATCTGTGAATTGATTTTCTGTTTTCCTTTTCCTTTTAAGTGCTTCTCTTGAAACTAAAATCAACTCCTGGTAATGACTATTAACTTCCTCCAAATCTTCCCTAAGTCTCCTGTTTGTAGTAACTAAGCCATCATTAGCTTCATGCATATATTCAATTTGATAATTATATTGCTTAATGCTTCTTTGTAGGTTTTCTTTTTCAGAATCAATACATTTGTCTCTTGCTATTGTTTGCATCCCTTTTGCTGTCCATGGGATTTTCAGTCTTTTATAGATTTCTTCATCTTCATTCATAAGTTTTGTGGAGGTCATAGGAAACTTTGGATATTCTTCATTTTCAGCATTGTAGGGAACTTCTTCTTCAACCATCTCCTTCTTCTCTAAACATGAACTTTTAACCTCACTTTATTGCTGTTCTTGAAACATTTGATTTCGAATCTCCAAAAATATATCAGAGATCTTGGTATTAGTCATAACAGATTTTTCTTTTGATTCTATTGGTTTTTACCTTTATTGCCATCTTCACTATCATGCAATTTCTCTTCAAATGATGAATCCTCTCTCACTGTAACCTTTTCTTTTACCAATTTGGGATTCAGTAGCTTTTTCATGTTTAATCTAAGTTTGTTCTTCGGCCTTCTTTTAGGTCTCCAGACTGCTGCAATCTCTCCCAACATTTTCATAGCCTTTCCTTGATGAGTTATCAAGGAAAATTCAACAACCTTCATTTTTTTCCTTCTTGACATTGTTTCCTCATCACAATGAGTGTGAACTTCTTGCTCAGCACAAACCCTAGCTTCATTAGTAACAGGAATTCTAGCCTCATCAAATAGGTATTTTTCATCCTCCTCTGATAGTACTGTAATAGGGCTTTGCTTTTTCTCCTCAGTATCTTCTTTTACATTTTGAATTGATTCTGCAGGTAAAACATCTACAACAGGCTCAACTTCTTTAATTTTTGACTGTAAAATATTGCTATCCCAATCATTAACTCACTGCTCAAATTCAAAGTTTTTATTTTTCTGTTTTGAAGCTTCTTCTGGTTTATCATTTTCTTCACCCTTGACTGCTACCTTTTTTCTAAGCTTCTTAATCAGAGTTTGACCTTTATCTACTTGTATTCTTTGAGATTGTTCCTCCTGGTCAATCTTGAAACCTAACCAAAAAATGAAATGCTCCCAAGTCTTCTCCCTTTTCTGCAATACAGTACTTATGATGAGCTTAATGAGTCCATGGTGAAAAATACATTGCTTTGTATGATCATGTTGCTCTCTCGCCCTACATGATGTCTTCTGTAAGATTTTCAAAAAGAAGAAAGCTAGGTTCATTTTAGACTCATTACTGAAATGCTGGAGGAACCTAAAGTGATATTTGAAACCAGAGGCAAATATACCCTCACAGGTGACATAGCTTTGCAAGACTTTAATAGGCTCAATCCACTCAGGTTTAAAGTTTTGAATTGGAACACCTTTTCCCCAATTTGCAACTACACCAAGAAGCAAGTATGTCTAAGCATTAAAGGTGAAAGGAACCTTTTTGAACCAGAACTCTCCCTCATCCAAAATCCCTGTTGCTTCGGCTATTAATTCCCTGGTTAATTTGAAATTCAAGGTGTCAAAAGACACTATATCCTTGTCTAGACATTGAGCAAATTCGTAAGACGCATCTGCATGATAACCTTCAATCTTTTCGAAGAACATTAACCATCCTGCATCTAAAAAGAACTGTGCACAATCTGGAAAATTCTTCATCCAGCTTAAGTATGAGGGTTTTGCCCATTGGTTTTTCCACTCTTTTTCATTTTGAACTTATGGTTAAACAACTTCTATCAATGCACCACAGTCTAATTGTCTTCAAACCTTAAAAAACTGACATAGAATACAGTATAGGGACATCCAAAAAGGCTCTGCTTTGAATTCTTCTGTTTAAATTATGAATACTTTAAATGCATTGATTAATAATTCATCATTTAACATGGATTAGGTCTAAAATTAGTATTCTGCCTTCAAATCTGTCATTAGTCATTTTCTTAGAAAAACCCCAAATTTAAAAACCCTGGTAATGGCACGCGGACTACCTGTTAAAAAGACCAATTCCAATGTTGGAATATGGTTATTTGAATTGTTAGGTGTCGAATTGCATGCTCCACCTTTCTCTAACCGCTTACACCACTCTAGCCAACCACTCCTGCAAGCCCTAATTATCGCTCAGTTTCAAAATCCCGATTATCAAGCACTGATTTCTCGCCACAATCTTCACTTACTCTTCGTGCATTTCAGATAAAAACACCATTCCATACACTTTTGTTCCATTATACTCTGCTATCATTATTATATCTGCTTCTGCTAACGACTTCCACGATTTCGCCCTCATGATAATATTCCACCTGCCTTAGTGATTAAACTGCAGAAGACACATATCAAAACCATCACACAATGTGATTGACACCTCAGGTGTGATAATCCCAAAGAAATTTGACCAAAAAAATATGATTTTAGCTCGCGTGATTTTCTTGTAGCGCTTCTATGCATCTGTTTTTGTCTTGCGCTACAAGAAAGTCCAAGTTAATAATTTTCAAAATTTTAAGCTAATGATAAGATTTTGAACTTGGTTTAGGAATCCCAATTTGAATTTTTATGCTATTTGTAGACCTTTTGAATCCATATATGCCTTATATAAGTCCCTTGATTATAAAATCAAACAAAACTTGTAAAAAATAAGCTAAGAAATAAAAAATCATGAAAGTTAAAGCGTAAAATTAATATTGTCCTTATCGACAAAAATTTCTAGAAACAAACAGTAAACAAGATTCAAAATATGAAATAAAAGTATCAAAAACAATGGAAAACAAAAACATGACCTAACATTTGGCTCCTGTTGCGGGATGAAGTCCTCCTTGTGAGGCTTCAAGAACCTGTAGACCGGTGCCCTCTATACTGCTACCTGCTAGTCTGCGAAATTTCCATTGGGTTATGGAGTCCTTATTTTGCTTATTCACACCGGTATATACAATGAAAGCCTAGAATCCATTTCAAAAACTGTAAAAATGCTTGAGGAATCGTCCATTAACTGGATTAGACAACTCCTCACCCTCCAAGGTATGTAGAACAAAAGTATTGTTTTCCATAAACTTCGATACTATGAAAGGACCAAACCAAAGGTTATCAAACTTGCCATGCTTTCCTTTTTGCTCCTTCCTAGCATCCCATCTCAAAACCATGTCTCCTACTGAAAAAGTATTATCTTTGATCTTCCTGTCAAATCTTTCTTTAATCTTCAACCTGTATAGTTGTGCCTTTTCTTCCACTTTTTCTCGCTTCTGCTGTAACTCTATCACTGCATAAATTCTTTTTTGCATATCATTAGGTTCTTCCTGACAATATTGAAAAAACTTCATCACTGGGATACCCAATTGAATAGGAAAAACTGCATTTGTACCATATACTAATTAGAAAGGAGAAGTTCCAATTGCTTGTTTAACTGTTATTCTGTCTGCCCATAATGCATACTTCAACATAGAATCCCATGATCTTTTATTATGCTTCAGCAATTTCCTGATACTCTGAATGATATTTTTATTTGATGACTCAGCTAAACCATTACCCTGAGGATAATAAGGAGTTGAGTGTTTCAATAGAATACCATTCCTTTCACAAAATGCCCCCATAGCCTTAGATTTAAAAGCTTTTGCATTATCAGTTAATATTCTTTGTGGACATCCAAATCTACTAAGAATATTTTCTTCAATAAAATCTATGATCACCTTATCTGTGGCATTCCTTGTGGGAATAGCTTCCACCCACTTAGTAAAGAAATCTATTGGAATCAAAATCCACTTATGTTTCCCTGAGGAAGATGGATTATCTCTCCTATGAAGTCCAAACCCCACTGCTGAAAATGGGCATTTACTGCAATTGGTTTTAAAGGTAATGACAACAACTTTTGCTTACCATCAAATTTCTGACAAGGGATACATGCTCTTACCTGCTGATATACATCTGAAAATAAAGAGGGCCAATAGTATCCAACTCTTAGAATTTTATATGCTGTTGCCTTCCAATACTTATGACCTCCATAAGCACCTTCATGAGATTCATAAATTACTCCTTGAATTTCAGGTTTATCTAAGCATCTGAGTAGAATACCCCCTAGATCTTTCCAGAACAACTGCTATTCTACCAAACAATACTTAGTAGTTTTTAACTTCAAAGACCTAGCATCTTTTTTATCTAAGTGTTCTGGACATTGCAAGTACATAAGAAAATATACAATGTCTGCATACCATGTAGATGCTGAATAGAAATCCATAATCTTCTCTTTTTCCAACTCTGCTTGATTTTCTTCCTGTGCTGGCTGTTCTATCATCAAATGCAATCCTAAAGCTTGGCAATTTGAATCAGCTAACAATTTAGCTAGGCCTTGTCCCTTTACTAGCTTTGCAGGTCTGATATCCACATCATATTCCATGATTTTAGCAATCCACTTTCCTCTTTTTCCCCCACTGTCAGGATGAGTCAAAACATCTTTTATGGCAGCATTAGGCACATAAGCAATAACTTTGGAGTGCAAAACATAGATTCTGAAGAATTTCAAAGCTTTTACCAAAGAGTAAGCTTGTTTCTCTAAAATTGTGTACTTTAACTCCGAATCTCTAAGAGTTTAGCTGAAGAATGCAATAGGCTGTTCAACACCATCCTTATTCTTCTATAATAAAACAATAGCCAATGTATCTTCAGATGCAAAAGAAAAGGTTAGAAATTCCTTTGTAAAATATGGACTTACTAATACTGGATCTTCAGTAAGAGCCATCTTAATTTTTTCAAATGAATTCTTTGCTTCTGCAGTCCACTTGACTTCTTGATCCTTCTTCAGCATGGCTGTAATCTATTTGATAGTCTCAGCAAAATTTGGTATAAACCAACGTAGAAAATTGATTTTACCAATGAAAGATTGTACATCTTTTTTGCTCCTGGGAAGACTTATTTTTAGTATTGCTTTCACCCTTTCCAGATCAATCCTTATGCCATCAGTTGAAACTAAATGACCCAATAATTTAGCTTCCTGCACAACAAAATGTGACTTCTTTGGATTAAGAGCTAAACCGTATTTTCTGAATTTTAGAAAAGTTTGTTTCAAATGTTTTAGATGTTCATCATCCGATTGTGAAAAGACTGTAATATCATCTAAGTAAATCACTACAAACTTGTCTCTTTCCCCATCAAAGGCTATATCCATAGCTCTTTTAAAAGTTGCTCCAACATTCATTAATCCAAAAGGAATTTTATCATACATGAAGGTTCCCCAAGGAGTAGTAAAAGCTGTTTTCTCTTTATCATCGGGATGCATGGAAATTTGATTATATCCTAAAAAACCATCAACCACAGAAATCCTTTGTGCCCCAACAACCTTCTGCAATATTTGCTCTATTTTAGGCAAAGGATAATTATCCTTCAATGAAGACCTATTCCGATTTTTAAAGTTAACACAGAGTCTGATTTCTCCATTATTTTTCCTGACAGGAACTAAATTAGCAACCCAGGAAGAATACCTAATAGGAACAATGATCTTGGCATCTAATAACTTCTTCACTTCTTTTTCAATAATAAGAAGCAAAGCTGGATTTATCCTCCTTAATTTCTGTCGGAAAGGTTTAACATTTGGTTTTAAAAATACTTTATGTTGTATAATTCTAGTATCATATGTCTTCAAGTCTTCATAAAACCATGCAAAAACATCAACATACTCCTTTAACAACTTAATGTACATGTTTCTTCGTTCTGTTGTGAGTGTTTTTGAAATCTTCACCATTCTAGGATGTTATGGAGTACCAAAATTACAATCCACCACATTTTCTTCTAAAGACTATACAACAGGTTTTAAAGGTGTATCATCTTTTGAAAATATTCTTTCTAATGGCACCAAACCTTTAGGAATGAAATTACCTTTAAGTTAAATAATCTTGTGGCCAGCAATCTCATTTTCAGCAATATCTTCAGAATCTTCAACCTCATCATCTTCTTCTTGATCAATCAGGGAATTGGAAAACTCACCTGTCAGCTCTAAAAATATTTTTATTTCAATGTCATCTTCAAAAAAATTTCACTGCCTTATGTTATCAGGCACAGAAGGTCTGTACCTAACCTTAATAGGATACTTTAGCTGTGTTGTTTTGGGGATTCTAAAATGTGTGGCTGCTAAGGCCAAAGAATCAACAGTTTGGTTATGGTCCCTAGGAATATAGGTAATACTAAAAGATACAAAATAATTGTATATCATATCCCATACTTCATTACGATAAAATTTCAGGAAATCTTGTTTCACTTGATAGTTGTTCCTCACCTACTGAACAACCAACTTGGAGTCGCCATATACATAAATCTGCTGAATGCCTAAATCTTTTGCAGCTTTCAAACCTAACAAAAAAGCTTCATATTCTGTAGTATTATTGGTGGTAATAAATTCTAATTGATACATTAGATTTACTGTTTCACCACCAGGAGATATTAAAAGAACCCCTGCTCCAGCACCTTCCTTACAAGAAGATCCATCAAAGTATAATTTCCAAAGTTCATCTTCTTGTTCCCTAATGCATTTAACTGGATTTTCTTTTTCAACCTATAACACACCAGCAATATTTTCATCATCACTAAAATGTAACATACAAGTACCCAAATCCTTGTCAACAACATACAAGGGATGATTTGTTGGGTTCTTGTCATCTCTCACATTATAGGCAAATTGCAATTCTCTGTATAACCTTCTATTTTCTCCTCCAAACACAGGTATAGTGGCATATGTTAAATCCATTTGTAGAGTCCAGCCAACTTTCTTTGCCCAAGATCTAGAGAGGAGCATTCCAAATTTAGGTGTAATGTCTACTACTACCACATCCATAATCACACTCTTCATTGGTAGCTAAGCCAAACCGACAACCATATCTTTAATCACTCCTAAACATTTTACAGCTCTTGAATCAAAAGCATATAAATCATGATAGGGTTTTGTTATACTCAAACCTAGAGCCTCCATGACGGCCTTTGGCATTAGGTTGTGTGATTCTCTTGAATCCAAAAGATAGTTATGTATCATCTGTTCATGAATAGTCAATGTGATGTAAAAAGGAGGTGATGCACTAGCTTCATTCTTAGTTTTTTCAGCTAAAGCCGATCCATTAAATATTTTAGGGCTTTCTTCTTGTAAATTCACTGTATCAAAAAGAGGCTGAATGTTTGCTGAACCAATCATTTTAAGAAGTGAATATTTGTAGAAAGGATTTTTCATTAACTCAGTAAAAGGCATAGGAATCTTAATTTTGCCTAATTCATTTTCCAGATTAAAATTCTGCAAACTTTTGTTTACTTCTTCAACTTCCACATTCTTCTTTTGTTTATCCTGAATTTGTTTTTTCTCTAACATAGGATCAGAATGCTGTTTAGTAGGTACACCTACCTTTTTCTTTGGATTTTGAACTACTTGCTTTGAACCTGACCTCAAATTCAAAGTTTTCTTTGGCTCAGTCTGATATGCATCAGCAATTACAACAATTACTTCAAAATTTAAATAATTTTTTGTTTCAAACATATCAGCATCATAATATTCCAAGTTTAAAAACTCTTCTTCAGTGACAAAACCCTTAGTTAACTGCTCTCCAAAATAATTCATATCCTAGTTTGTATCTTCAAAGAACACTTCCTCTTCAATTTCTTCTTCATCAACAATATTATTTTTAAGTGGGGGTGGTACTCTTTGATCCTTAGTTTCTCTCCTTTCTCGTTGTATATCATTATTTCATCTTTCTATAGGTATGAAACGAGGTGCAAACTGTCTTCTGAATTGGTTTTAATTGTTGGGGTTTCTCTCACCTTCTTGAATAGGTTTGCTTGAATTCTTTTCTAGTTCCAACTTGTTTAATTTTGCAGTCAGGATCTTAACTAGCTTGGCCATTTCATCAATTTTACCTTCTGCAGAGTTGGATGTTGAAACCCCTGGAGCTACCTCTTTCTTACCTTTCCGGTCATATATCTACTGAGCTGTATTTCCCTTCAATCTATTAAAAGCTAATATATTAGAATCCACTTATAATGCTACATCCTGCATGTTCAGTAAAGAAACATGTCTTCTTTCTCTTAGAAGTAAGGAAAATTCATGATCAAAGTCATTTGCATATGTGAGTTTTGGAGATGTTGCTGAAGGTTTTATTTCTACAGGAATTCTGCCATACATTTTATTGAATCTCTTCAAAAAATCAGCTATGGTTTCATCCTTCTTTCTCCTAAGGGCTCCAAACTCAGTTATATAATGTGTATGATCCTTGGTGTCTCCCCATTGTCTCATGAAAAGGTCCTGAAGCTCTTCTATGATAGTGATAGAATTTGCAGGCAACTCCCTGAACCATTTTCTGACATCTCCATCAAGACTCTATACAAACATCCTCATCCATACATCATTTGCTTCAATATTCTGATTACCAGCATAATTGAAAAAGGCCTCCCAATGCTCCTCGGTTGTAGTTTCACCTTGTCCATTAAACCTAGGCCGGTATTTCTAGTAATCACCTCCAGGAAGTGAATTCAAAGGCTGAGGCAAAACTAAAGGTGCATACCTAGTTACAACCATTCGGTCCATCATATCTAATGGTTGATTTTGGGTTGCCATTTTTAAGTTGACTGGCTTTGGTGATGGAAAGACTTGACTGGAACTTGGTTGAAATGGAGTTTTACCAACTTTTAGATGAAATAGTGGAATTTTACCAGGAGATATTGTCTTTGCTTTCTTCAAGGATTGAGGATCAATGAAAACTTGAAAATTACTAACAGGAATTATAGGCTTTAATCAGGGTGAATTTTGTTCTTCTCCCTTTAAAGTAGATAAAGATGATGAAATATCTAACTGATCAGGGTTAAATAGGGTTGGTGATGACTGAGACCTTCTAATTTTCCTGGTTGTTTTCAGTATCTATTCTGGGTCTGAAACACCCAACTGTAAAGGTGAACTAGGTCTGTTTCTTATCCCAACTCCCTTAGTAGCCACTGTGAAATACTGGTGAAAAGTAGTCTTTAAGATTTGTTGGTTTAAGTTCACCTCTTACAACCAGTGAAATGATAAGTATCCCAGGGAAAAATAGGTTTACAACTTTGTTCCCTGGCAACGACGCCAAAGATGTTAGTGCTATAAATTGTTCCCAGACTACAAGAGAACAAGCCAACACAATCTCAATAATCGCAATAAAGTAAAATAGGGCTTTTAGGGTTTTCAAGGTTTTTGGTTGGGCAGTTTGAAGACAAGAGGGAACACATTCATAAAACCAAAGTAAACAATAAATCATGAGCATTTGAATGACTGAGATGCATAACACATAAACCATAATCCAACAAAAAACACAATACTGAATTTCACCCACAGTTAGCAAGCATTCCAAGCATAAAAACATTAAACAAGAAATGAATATACCAGCTAAGTAATTAACACAAATTATAAATGAAACCAGTCAATAATCTGAAGGTCATATAGTGCATATATTTCATAGTTCAGTCTTCAAAAAACACATAAGAGTTTTTACTTAGCTCATAAACAAAGCCTGATAACCTCCCCTTGTCAGCAAAAAATCGAACCATTTGTCTTCTTTCAGACTTACATTTATCCTATCTTTCAAAATTAGTTGAATAACTGAACCCTAATTGTTTTTAGACTATCCTTCGAATAGTTCACTCTAAATTATCCTTATACAAAAATAAAATAACTTTCCAAACTTAACTAATAACTCACTTTCGGGCCTGTGCAAGAAGATGAGGGACCTTTTTGTGCACGTTAGATGCAATAGAAACCTGAAAAATCAGGCATCCCTCAACTTACTTGGATTTTTTGAGATACTTATGCAAAATATCTTGCATTGAGTAAAAAACATGAAATGTAGGAAATTGAATCACCTTTCCGAATATATAACTTTTATGTATCGAAAATTTGCATAGCTATGTCAAATCTCATTTTTCCTAACAGGAACTTTTTATTTTTCAGGGAAATTACAAGGTATATGTTTTTGTGGGTGCAGCCTTTGAGGGCCTAAATGATCGAATCAAGCTACACAAATTGACATCCATGTTGAGAACCCATAGCACTAGTGCGGCATTATTTTTCGAAAATTAAATTAGTAATTTTATAATATTTTTATAATTGTCTAAGTGAGAAAACCTCAAAAATGGTACGTGTTTTGTGGGTGCAGCCTTTGAAGGTCTTAATGCAAAAATCATGAAATGGGGTTTCGATAGAACGTATAGGTTAGTGTCTACTTTTGCACCATACAATTTTTGTTTGAAGTGATCAAGAATTGAAAAAGTTATAGAAGAAACACTACCAATGTGTTTTTTGAGTTGAGGAGTGATGACAAAAGATAAATAAGAAAAAAATAGAAAAAATTATGTATTCTTATTAAAATTTACATATTTAGAATCTGCAAAAAAAACCATATCTGTTTCTAAAATCTCATAAAAAATGGAGGTGTGCAGAACAATCAGACGAACCGTTAAACATGAGCATATTGAAAATATGGATATAATGCTGAATTTGCCATGGTTTATCATACTCCAAGGCACAGGCATGTTGAGTCCGAAGCAAAGTGCAAAGCAGACACATAGGCATAGGAATTCCATGAAAGCATGGGTGGAGGCTCGGCCTTATCATTTGGAGGGAATAAAAATTTGAATTTATGAAACGCGCGCGTGATTTAACACTAAACAACGCGTGCGCGTTATGTTCATATAAATTGCGTGCGTGCTATGTCCATATAAAACGCGAGCGCGTTATGTCCTTGTATATCGCGTGCGCTATATGCGAAACAAAAAATATAGCGCCAACATATTTTTGACATAATGCTTGGGATCATAATGCTTCTATTCTTCAAGTTGGTGTACACTCCACATATAACATAAGGTTTGT
>LPNX010818710.1:4514-21681 GCA_001517045.1 Pseudotsuga menziesii
CGGCGCTTTCCATGTTAAATAGTTGACCAATTAAAGGCTTCGTCGCTTAAGCGACGCTTACTAACGCGCCGTCGCTTAACCGACGCTTGTGTCCACATTTACAACAAAAAAAAATGTATCCTTGTGATTTTTGGTAAGTTTAAAAAGAGAAATCCACGCACCGTCGGATTTTGGATCGAAATGTAGTAGTCCCCTCTAGAATCTAGACATGTATGCATGACCAATTAAAATGTTCATAATGAACAACCAGTTCGAATTGGTGTTTTAACATTCCTTAAAGGAAAAACAAATAAAGTGGGAAGGTTAGGTTTACCATTTTGTAAGGAGACTACTATTATCCCCAAGAAAGAGAGAGAAAATTAGTTAATTATTTTGTCCCATAATAGACCACAAATATCAAAACATCGTCAGTGTAGAAACCACTTGTCACTAATTAGATGCCTTCCAATATTCCAATAAAGTACCTAATCTCCTCAATGGACCCTTATCCAAGGTCCGTTCCATTTTAGATATCAAATGTTCAGCCTATGAGGATTGGAAATCCCAATATTATATAGACCTTTACTTTGGTCTGGTCATGGAATCCATCCAACAACCCACTGTGGTCAATCAAATCCCTTTCCTAGACTACAAAGATCAAGATGGCTTTCTTTATAAGTTGAATCGATTGTGTGTTCCATTTAGATCAACTTGCCTTCTGCTTATCAAGGATCTTAAAGTCATAAACCCAGATCTCTCGAGCACCAAGAGAGATCATACTTCTTGAGGTATAATTTTTTTATTATTTACTCCCATGTCATGTATTAGTTCCTTCATATTAAATGATAAAAAATTACGCCTAACGAAATTTAATCCCTCTAAGTGCTTGAAGATCTGGGCTTAAGATGGATATACACCGGTTACATCAAATTACATACATGCACTCAAAGAATAACCTACAGGTTCTTAAACAGAAATATGTGTTCACATCTATCAACACTTCAGATTTTGCATGTACTTGAACTCTGTATTAAAACATTGAGGAGTGCAAATATTGCATGGTACAAGGTAATTCAAAGATGGATATACGTTGGTTACATCACAGTACAGATCTGCACTCAAAGAATAACCTACAGGTCCTAAAACAGAAACATGTGTTTGCATCTATCAACACTTCAGATTCTGCATGTACTTGAACTCTGTATTAAAACATTGAGGAGTGCAAATATTGTATGGTACAAAGTAACTAAGCTTAATAAATCTGCAATTTGGAAATTATGGACAGCAAGCAAATCTTGAACAGAAAATCACACTAATATATCATTGGAGGAAATTACAATGGTAACCAACATACAGGTGTCCTAAAAAGGTGTTGACACCACCATCCATGGCATCCTACTAACAAAATTTTCTAATCCAGTATAACACACTATCAACTACAACTTGATCGAGGGAAAATGGACATTATTCTTGCTAGGCTAAGAAATGTGCTTCACCAACTTGACAATGTCACGCTGAAAGTCTAGTGGATGGCTCAACTCTAGGTGGCCCTAAGGAAGACAACCTACATTTAGTGTATCCAGGATTCCATATAGACTTTCTTCTCCACAAGCTTGGATGTTAGAAATTAGGATATTAGGGCTCCCTCTTATGCTCTTTGACTAAGATTATACAGCCAGATTGACTCTTCCTGGCCACACCACAGAGGACATCATCTTCCAGTGCATTGGAGATTTCACAATGATTGGTACCTTTGATTGGGATATCATCCCTTGGCCCCCATACTCATCACTAGCAGCCAGATCAGGCATTGCTTGACATCATCTCATCTTGTTTAGCATTGAGTTCCTTCTGCTTTCAAGTTCCAGATCATAGGTTCTCCATGCAAATGTTGGGTTTTTCTTTGGAGGAACTCTATAACACATGATATTACACAGAGGATAGCTACTCAATATTGGAACTCATGGTCTTGTCTACAATCCCAAGTTTGGCATAAGAAATGATCACCACTTTCCTTGAAAATTTATCTCATTGAGGTATTCCATCAAACACATTACAAGCATCCATCAGAGCTCCACAACGAAGCTAATTCAGTGAATTCGTGTTTCAAATTGCATCTTGAATTGATTCATATTTGTCTCCTATTGCATCATTCCTATCCTATTCTAACACTGAATAATATGGAGGCATTCTTAGGATGGAATAATCCCTGGAATGGATGTGCATATGCACCACACGAGCCCTCAATTCCTCTCAATGCAGGGGTATGATCCATATGCAAAATCACAATAACATAACAATATAATATTTTATGTAGGCATACCTTCCTTTGAGATTGCACAATCCAAGACAAGTGCCACAACCAATCTCGACCCAACCCACATATATCGACCCAAGCCATTTATATCTCAAGATTTAACATCTCCACCCTGTCATTGATATATAATTTCTTCTTTGGCATGTTTATGTATAACCAATAGGGAGTTGAATCCCCTCCCTCCCGATCACATAGGCTTTCATATCTTCTTCTTAAAGTTGTATTTTCTTTTATTTTTAAAACTAATGAGAAAAAAAGAAAAAGGTAGAAATTTAACAAAATAGATTCAAGAAAATTAGCAAAGAAATCGATTGTTGTATGGATTTTTTCACCATAACGTCATGTCTGATGTGTTGTCATGGGCCCTAGTCTATAATGTCATCTCTATGTGGGAAATAGTTGGCTTACAAGCAAGAAATGGTCATTTCAAGCTCTGTGCGACCAAGAATAATTATCATTGGTTGGGCCATATTATCAAATCAAAACATAACGTCTAAGGGTAAGGGGCTCATGGGTCATGTGTGATTCCCTAGACGACCTCAAAGGCCCTATATGCTACATAGATAATATTTAGCCAATGAGTAAGATATGTCGATCATTTTGAGGTTTGACACACCAAGTATGGCTTTCAGTCCCCTGGCCATGATTTGATGTGAAAAGAGTTATTGGGCCAAAACATTTTTCCTTAGGGCTCATGAACTATGTGTGGGCCTTAGGCCACCACAAAGCCCTATAAAGGGAATATTGGCATGTGAGAAAGATATAGTGCCTCTTTTATTAATTTTGGTTAACCATGGATATTTTTTGTAACTTGAGCAATGGCAAGGTCAAAAGACATAGCCTTAGGCCATAACATTTGCATTTGGCCTATAAGCAAAATATGGTCGTAGAAGATTCTACACAGGGCGTAACAGAGAAATAGGAAAATACAACAACGATGGAGAATCCTATGCATTTGTTCTTAGAAATCACGATACCTGACATAAAATTATAAAGAAGCCACATGAGTTGATTCAATACCCAATTCTTTCCATCTTCGTTATTTTGAGTCAATTCCAAATTCTCTCCATCTTCAATGGTCCTATTAAAGGAAAATGCACCGATTTCTTTAACGCAATGTGGAATTTAGAAGTTGGGAGGTCATCCAGAGGCTCCATCAGAAAGCATTATCATGACTAGTACTTGAGTAATAGGCAGTTCGAGAGCCACTTGTTATAAAGCCAAAGCTTCGTAGTGTTGCATGCCCAATCTGTCAGTCCCTATAACAGAGCAGGCTCACCCGGTTCGTTCTCAGCATCCAACGATCGTATGGATTTGGCCCCTTTTCCCCATAATTTATGTACCATCGTAGAGTTTGAGGTATGGCTACTCAGATTAGGTCTCTTGGCTGGGTCTTATCCTAGCTATTCCTAATTAGTCCATCTGTGTGAATCCCTCTCATAAAACATAGTTGTAAATGCCAATCTATAGTAATACAAAATCCAATCGCGAGATAGCAATCTAAATTTTGGTGACTTAGCATCAGTAGCACCACCAGCATAGGTATATAGTATATAGTATCTAAGAGAGCAACATCTAAGACAGAGATAGTAGAGGCATCAACAACGGTAGAGCTCCTAGTTTACTTTGATCCATCCCAAAAAACCAGGCTTTGAATGGCCTAGCCCGAGAATCAAGACACCCATGTTGCCAACTGGGCGCCCTAAGAAGTACTCATGGGTGGAATAATATTAAATCCTCTCATGACCGAATTAAATCCTCTCATGGCCGAATTGGGGACGGACCAGATGGACCAGATTGATACTCATAACCCCAAATCCATAGATTGATTTAGCAGAAGCCCCTTTGGGAAATGGGTAGTTGTACATAGATCTATATTTGAAAAATCCTTCATGTTTTGCTTGGCCTCCCTATGAAACTTCATAGGTTTTAATCCATATTTTAATTTGTATAATGTATAAGTAAATAATATGTGTATATATTTAATTATATTAAATCACATAGCATATGAACTATATATATTTATTTATATTAAATCTTTTAGCATATGAACTATAGTAACATATTTATATTAATTATATATTATTATTATATTTACATATTTTACCATTATTAAGGTGAAATAAGTTTATATATCATAAGGGTGTTTATAAAATATTTACCTATTTTATAAATTTGGTTAAGTATTTTATTTACATTTATTACAAGTATAGTATGGATGGACTACGAAAGTATGGATTTTAACATAATTCCCTAAAATGAAGCATGTTTTGTTGGGATAAAGAAAATTGGAACAATTTCAATATTATGTTTCCCTTGTGATTTGAATTTTGTACTTTGGTGGGGTGTTTTAGAATAATCCCACTTGTTATGCATGCTTTAAATGGTAAACATATCCCATATGCTTTAAATGATGACGATGATGAACTAGATGACAATGACAGTGATGATGTTTTTGATGATGACGATGATGGAAATGATGATGATGATGATGATGATCGTCAACTTTGTCATTGTCATCATGATTATCACAATAGTCATCATCATCGGCATAATCATCATCCATGTCATCATCATCGCCATTGTCCTCGACATCATCATAATCATCATTATTGGCATTTTCATCAGTTATTCATCATTACCTTTGGCATAAGAAATAGCATCTACCCAAAATATGTGATTAGTGGAAAAGGGTCATGGAGGACACACACAATTTATGCATGACAAATAATAACTTTTTTTTTAAGATGATCAACATCATCATTCTCATTGTATTCATCATCATTGTCATTGTCATCATCACCACCATCATCATTCATTTCATTTCCATCATAATCATCGGCAATGTCATCATTGCCATCATCATCATCATTGTTTTCATCGTTCTCCTCATTATCAACAACATTATCATCATCATCATAACCATCCTCAATATCATAATCATTATCCTCATTTTCATCTTCAACATCTGGGTGTAAAGCTAGATGCAAAAGTGGATAAAAGCATGGATGCAAAAAAGGATGCAACAAAACTAGGCGCAAAAGTGGGCGCATAATGGGGTGCACCAAAAATGGATGCAAAAGGTGATGCAAAAGTGGATGCAAAAAATGATGCAATCATGGAAGCAAAACATGATAAAAAAATTGGCGCAAAAGTGGATACAACAATAGATGTAAAATTGGATACAAAATTGGATGCGAAAGTGGATGCGAAAGTGGATGCAACAAAAGTAGATGCAAAAGTAGTCGTAACACCCAACACAAAACCCGATGCAAAAGTGGATGCAAAAATGGATGCATAAAGGGATGCAATAACTGATGTAAAATTGGATGCAAAAAAAATGCAAACGTGGATGAAAAAGTTGGAGCAAAAGTGGGTGTAAAAGTAAGCGCAAATATGGATGTGAATTGGGATGCGACAAAAGTGGATGCAAAAGAAGATGCAATAGTAGATGCAAAAAAAGACGTAAACATGGATGCAAAATGGGATGCAAAAAGGGATGAAAACATGGGTGCAAAAGTGGACAAAAAAATGGATTCAAAAGTGGACGCAAAAATGGGTGAAACAAAACGAGATGTAAAACTAGACTCAAAATAGGATGTAAACTTTGATGCAAAACTTGGCACATGAAGGGATGCAAACAAAGAAGCAGAATTGGATTCAAAAGTGGATGTAAAAAAGGATGCAAAAGTGAATAAAAAAAAGGGCGTAAAAGTTGAGGCAAACATGGGCATAAAAGGGGGTGCAACAAGATTAGATGTACAAACTAGGCGCAAAATTAGGTGCAAAACTAGGCTGAAAACCTGTTGCAAAACTTGATGCAAAACCTGGTGCATAACCAGGTGCAAAACTCGGTGCAAATTACGTCACAATTTGCACCAGATTTAGAAAAAGGACGCAAAAAACGCCTAAAATAGTACCAACCCATGAAATTGTGCCATTTTGTCCAAAAAATGAAGAAAAATACACTGAAAGATGGTCTAGACGCAAAAAAGGATGCAAAAAGACACGCTAAATCCAGTTTTTGTTGTAGTGAACCTCTAAGTAATCCAATCATTTTACTTATTTTTTGTTCAATATATCCTTTTGATATGTATCTTTCTTGGAAATTTTACTCCTTTTATAGATATAGCCTTTTGGTTTTCATTTGTGGCATGGGATCATTTTGAATACCATACACCTTCCCATTCTCAGTTTCCTTTTCGTGGGTATTCTGCTGCAATCTTCCTAGGACAGATATTAATGTGAAGTGGATGGAGCCCCAAAATAGTATTCAATACTTCTCCTACCTTAGTTATTTAACATGGTTTTTAAAATAGGGCTTCAATGTGTTCTCCAAAAAAATAACTTCCTGTCAATAATTTATCAAATTAAATACTCTTGTCATGATTAAATTTTGACATAGATAAATAAATGAGAATTTCTTTGATTTAAAATATTGGCATTTTGTCAAAATTCCAATGTCCTCCAAGGACCAAGAATTGATATGGCTTATTTGAAATAAACTAAAGTAAAGCAAAGAAAAAACTGAAATAATTCAAAATCAAAGAAAAGCAAATCAGAAAAAAGAAAGCAAACATGACTAAGAGAAATCAAAACAAATGTAAAGTTATATTTATGTACAATATACCTCTAAGGAATTAAGTAAAGTAAGGTTTGAGAACCAAACCATTGGCAGGCAGATTATCTTCCCACCCATGTAAATCCTATAACTTATACGTTGAGGGGCTTAACTTTGCAGCAATCTGAAATGGGCCAATCCATAGATGTTGAAACTTAGTATGCTTTCCCTTTTCGTCATGCGGCTGATCCCACTTGAGAACCAAATATCCTACTTCAAATATTATATTCCCGAACTTACTTTTATTAAACCACTTCTTCACAACCTCTTGCTGGTGTTTAAATCTCTCTTTATACTTGATCCTAGACTCTTCTAAATTCAGCAAGGTATTGATTTGAGCTTGTAAAACCTCACTACCAGACCCTCTGGATGCTTGGGATAGTTGAGAAGACGGAAACAAAATGCTAGAGTGTAAAATAGATTCATTTACATAAACTAAAGTATAAGGTGACACCCCTAAGGAAATCTTGGGTGTGACCCTAGCAACCCATAGTGCATTTGGAAGAGCTACATGCCAACTTCTCTTATTTTCTAAGACAATGTTATTTAAAACTCTAATGAGATTTTTTTTAGTTGATTCAACTAATACATTACCTTGTGGATAATAGTTAGCATAATAATGTAATTTCATTCCTTTCTCATTAGAAAATTTAGTAAGTTTAATTGATGAAAAGTAAGATGCATTATCAAAAAACAGGGAAATTGGAACCTTAAACCCGGTCATAATATTCTCGTTAAGAAGCCTATGACTGCATCTTCATTCACTTTTCATAACAGGATCGCTTCCACCCATTTGGTGAAATAATCGGTGGTTGCGAGAATATATTTTTGTTGCAATGAAGAGTTTGGATTGATTTCTCCAATAATGTCAATTCCCCATTGCTCAAGTGGCTCAGAAAAAAATGACTGGTTGCAATGGTCCAGTGGCCCTTGCTTGTCTCCCACCGCTTCTCTGGCATGTGTCACATTTTATTACATAAGCATGTGCATCCTTAAACAAGGTTTTCCAATAGTATCCAGCCCTTAGAATCTTATGTGTTGTAGTATCTCCTAAAAAATCCCCTCTAGCTGGGCCATCATGCAATTCCCTAACAACTTTAGATGCATCTTCTTGTTCTAGGCATCTCATAAATACTCCATCATAGTTCTTTTTGAAAATAAATCCATCAATTATTTGATAATATGCTGACTTCAAGCGTAGTGCTCTTCTTTGTTTATAATTCCAGTGTTCAGGTAAATATCCCTGTTGGAGAGAGTGTATCAGATCTCTATACAAATATTCCTAGGCTGTAAATATAGGACACATATAAATCATATGCAACTCAGCTTCATTTTCCCAGTCCTTTTCTTCATCATTTTGACTTTCAACCATTAACTTACAAATCCATTGTCCTTTGATGATAGTGGATGGTTTAAATTCTAAATCATATTCTTGTAAATTTGTTACCCAATTTCCTCTCCTTTCTCCTAATTCTTTCTTCCTGAAAAGAGTTCTAACCATTGGGTGAGGAACAATCACTTTGGTTCTATTCTTAAGAATGTATGACCTGAATTGTTTTACTTCCTTCACAATAGAATTTGAGCCCAAAATCTGATGGCTACCATGTCTGAAATTTGACAATAACCTGTCGGGTATTCGACAACCTCAATTTTTTTTGTCATTGGTGGCATAACGTCGGATATTCGATGCCAAGACAATGCCGTCGAATTTCCTACAGCAAGGGATTCATATTTCCTATGGCAAGGTTGTTAGATTTCCTACGGCAAGGCCATCGGATTTTTTATGGCAATGCTGATGGCACAACCGTCGAATTTCCTACGGCAAGGCCATCGGATTTCCTATAGTAAGGCCGTCGGATTTCCTAAGGAAAGGCCGTCGGATTTCCTACGAAAATTTTGTCGGACAAGGGCCCTAGGATGTCAAAAATGCGACGACAATCTATCGTCAGAACCAAAGTAACTTCGTCAGATTGACATGAAATCTAAACATAGCTACTAGGCATTAAACATCGGATAACCGACGGGGTATTGTATATTAATAATAAAAAATTGTATTCATAGTTAAAACCGGTTCACCTATTCTATCAATGACTATCATAATGCTATATTGTGTGTTCCTAATTCAAATTAAGGTTTTAACACAGCCTTACTATGATTGGGTCAAGGTTTTTTTATCAAATACTTCACAAACATATTGTTGTAGAATGCTGCTAAAATAAGTATAATCATAAAAGTCCATTGTTTGTAATAGTGTGAGTGTATATATTATGATCCACTTGATAACGTCAATTATTACTACTGATTATTTCATATTACATTGGTTCTCAACTTGTAACTATCATATTTCAATGTGGTGACATTCAATAGTAATTTTTTCATAAACATTAAAAAATTGCATAACCCTAAATGAAGAGAAAATACATATGAGCTACTATATTATCTAACATATAGTCATGAAGAGGAAACATCGATCGATTATTTTTATGTCATTTTTGGAATTTCAATACAACCTTTTGACATCATTTGAGAATAACCTATAGTCATAAAGATGTAGACTAGAAATGCATTTTCCATAAGTCCACTGGAAATAATTGCTCAAAGGAAATAGTTGTTCAAATCAATACATTAGCTTATAAATGCACAAAACAAGCATTCAAAACCCAAGAAGAAATGTATACATAATTTGTTTCATGCTTTCCAATATTTTTATAAAGGAAAACTTCAAAATTACTTTACAAGATATTAAAGATCTGACAAAAGCACCGGCAACCCTATATTCATATGTAGTATTGTTTCACCACACTCTAATCAGCAACCATTATATTGTTCTTATCTTCCGTACTTACCATAAAGTGTTGTAGCCATACCCTTACAACGTGATTCACAATGGACAAACGTAAAGCCTCAGTTTTGTTTCTAGTTTCGAGGAATTTTCTCCTGTAATTGGACACATGACATGTTCTACAGATGCAACATGAAAATCCTAAAATCACACCCCATAAGAAAGCTTAGCATCGATTTTAGTACAGTCAACATAGGTCCTAATAAATATAAGATAACCTCATCCCACTATGCTCTCAAGTTGGCACTCTCATTTAGGAAGTCCTACGAAACATTAAGGATTAGAGAAGCAAGCCCTAGAGTCAACCTCCAAAATTCTAAAATAGAAAACCAACTTATGATGTCGAGCTAGTTTCATAGGCCATGAAAATTGAAATTACAACTCTATGGTAGTCAATCAAGAGAAATCAGAGATTTGCTGCATAATAAAAACTATTCAATAATTTTTTATTTATGCAACCGTTTTACTATACAGAAGATGATGATGTATCTATACATGCCTCCAATGGTTAAACAAAGAACATAATTGCTCAGCATTTCTCACATGTTAGTATCTGCATGATAAAGGGTCCCAGCAAAGGCCATCCAGAAAGACCTATAATAAAAAGAAAATTAGTTGAAATTACGTGAGAGGATAATTTAATATAACTTTAGAAGAGGCACCTGATACATAACCACAAGATGAGAGATATTTGGCTCACCGTTAAATTTTGCAGCAGCATATGGATGAGGAGCCACACATATTGCAATTATATGAGGATGGATGCCATCAATTTGACTTGGCTCCTCAACATTAAAATCTAAATAGAACTTATCTATCTGACTCGTTCTTCCGCATTGAATCAAAATTTGAATCAAACAAAACATCTTCGCTTTCACTCAAATTGATTAGTGTGTAGGTGTTTCCAAGTAAATGCAAGAAATAAAATTCGATCTCAATTTTAAATTTTCTAATGCAAGAAATAAAATCAAATTTGTTGTTTTATCAAGGAAGATATATAGAAAAAATCAAAATACATACCAAGAAAAACAGATGAAGTAATATTCAATATAAATGTTGAACTAGCAAAAAATACATTCTAAAAACTCTAACATGAGAATGACCTTGGGAATTTGATATGCATAAGCTTGCTTCATCCTTATAAAACTTTAGATAATTTTGATGCCTTGTTTTCACTTCAACATAAAGCAAGACTATACTATTTAGAAATATTTAAAAACCTAATATAGACACTTGAATCTGGGGATTTCCAACTCAAGTAAAATCTATACAGTTTTGATACCATTTTGCGTTGCTAACTTATAATAATATCTTCCTAGTTTCTATTACAAGAGTTCATATGCTCATTAGAAGTTATTACAAAAAATTCCTCGATATCAATCGAATAAATCCTATAAAGCCTGATTCCACTTAGGTTAACATAATGGAAGAATTTATAACAGATAAGTCGACTTTCATTAACAATATAATATTGCCAAAATATTTTTTACAAAAAATGATTAGAGCTTCTTTTGAAAATGGATGACATACTAGAATGTAAATTTAAACCAAACAAAATTAAAATCCCCAGATAGAATTCATGACCATTACTACAGAATATTTGATTCTAAGTATTTTTTAGATGCCATACATTAAGAATATCAAGTGTCTAAGTAGATGTCATAGTTAAAAAGAAAATGTAATTGAATATAGCAAGAAAGCTCAAACAAAAGTGGTATATAAATGGACATGGAAAATTAGTGAAGATCAACACATGTATGTCTAAATGGTGAATGTGTAGCACTATTAAGAGAATGAATTTTTTCATGGCATATACAATATTGCAATGCTTAACCTTTGTGAAAACGTTGTGCATATTAAGAATATCTAGTATGTAAGTGGATGCCACAGTTAAAAAGAAAAAAGTAGTTGAATATAGAAGGAAGTTCAAACAAAAGTTGTATATAAATGGACATGGAAAATTATTTAAGAGCAGAATATGTCTAAATGCAGAATGTGGATCACTATCATGGCAATGAATTTATTTCAAGGTAAATACAACACTTAAATGCTTAACCATTGTGACCACGTTGCTGTTGAAACAATGCATTTGCTTCCTTGCCTGCTATAATGAATAGTTTATTGAGCACAAAATTTTAGTAATTGATGTGGAAGAAATTCAATGTTTTTGAACATATAGTTGACAATGTTCTCTTTCTTTATTTGTTGGTTTTGTTACACCGTGTTCCAACATAGTTCTATTTACTTAAATGCTATGATATTGGGAAAAGAGTGTGAATATTATAATCTCATCAATGTATATTCCTATCAACTTTGATAGATTGAATTTTAAGTGTTTATCTCTAGTAACTTCAAACCTTACAAAAGAATATGGTGTTGAAATATTGTGCGCCTGGGCAATTAATGCAAAACTGGAATTTCACATTCTTCTTAGAAGGTTTCCCAGATCAACCCCTTAGTTTGATAGAATGGACCTGTCCGTCCAAGTTTGATGTGGACTCAGGGACCTCGAGACCTCAAAATAAAGCACTCCCAAAAACAATTCTCTCTATGCTTCAAAGTTTTGTGCATTTGAATCATACCCTTAGAAAATTATTTATTATAAAGTGGGTGGGGACATCTCAAATGGAAGTTCAGTACCCAACGATTAGTCCACTACTTAGTTTGACAACATGAATATTTCCAACCAAGTTCTATGTGGGCCAAGGTACGTGGAGACCTCAAGATAAAGCACTCCAAAAAACAACTCACTTCATGCTTCAAAGTTCTGTGCATTTGAATCATACCCCTAGAAATTTATTTCTTATAAAGTGGGTGGGGACATCTCAAATGGAGGTTCTGTACAAAACAATTTTCCCACTCTGCTCTTTTTTTCTTGCCAGCAACTACCCTAGGTATTCCTCCCCCTCGTTCATGGGTTGCTCATCCATATCTTCCATTTATCCCATCAAACCAGCACAGATAAATAATTTAAACTCTATAGTTGACAACAAATATTAGTCTCTATAGTTGGAAAGTTGAATGACAAAAATCAATCATCACATAGATTACTAAGCCTCCAGTCTATAGTGGCTTGTTTGATCAAACTCATGTAATGGAAATCATAGGGAAACTATCAAACATTGGGAATAATCATTGCAGTGACAGGGCAACTATATACAGAGATGACATGTCGGATTATTGAAAGAGCTACCTAAACCACGAAATGCCAACTCGAAACAGGTCAAACCTGCCGCAAAATATCCCTAAATATTTCCATGTACCCACCACCCTACCTATACATTTAGGAACGTTTCATACCCACTCCAAACTTCAAAGCCCCCAAGAGCAGGGAAACACTAGGTATGAGTTGGCTAAACCCAACATTATTAAAATATATATCTTTGGTGGGGAATCAAATGTCACTTTCAAAAATGAACTTGTTTTGAATAATTGAAATCCTTAATAAACCAAAAGCTTCATGCATTGACTACAATGAATAAAATACCTACCACAAACTCCTGTTGTAAACTACAAAATACAAGGTTTAAGATATTTCAAAACATACCAGCAGGTACAAAATATTGGCATTCAAACTGCAAGAATTGCAACACTGCGTTTTTTTGTATATGGTATGGTTAACAAAAATATATCCTCATAAACTATACATACGATCATCCACTGCCTAATAATCTACTTGCCTACTAGAATACTTTTATCACTACAAAAATATTTTGGATAATCATTTTGCATATATCAAGTATTTATGCAGGGTCAGTATGTATGTACTTGCCAACATTTTGCATAAATCACGAAGTATTTATGTGGGATCAGTATGTACTAGATTACTTTTAACATCCTAAGAGTTAAAAATATCCCCTACAGGGAAAGTTTAATATACCAACATGCTATTGCATATTGTTCTTATCCACTGAACTATACACTAACTGCAACACTGTGTTTTTTTGTATATGATATGGTTAACAAAAATTATCCTAGTAAACTATACACAGTCATCCACTGCATAATAATATACTTGCCTACTCGAGTACTTTTATTGCTGCAAAAATATCTTGGATAATCATTTTGCATATATCAATAAGTATTTATGCAAGGTCAGTATGTATGTACCTGTCAACATTTTGCATAAATCACGAAGTATTTATGCCAGGTCAGTATGTATGTACCTTGACAGGTACATAGAATAGTGACATTTTCAAGACTAATTATGCTTTCAACAATAAAATATATAAATATTGTGTAGCGTTGTGCACATGACATATACACACAACAGTGAAATTTTCTAGCCTATTCAGACTTTCTACAATAAAAATGCAAAGTATTCAAAGACTTCCTATAATCAACAGAAATTAGTACTGCACTATTTAAAAACAATCGCCACAGTGGAAACAGTGACATAACTTTCAATCAAGGAACAAGCATACCAGGGAGCATTGGCTCATGCAGTTGATACAGTAAATTACTACCCAGTATTGTAACATTTTGTGGTGTATTTTCAGGACTTTAGAAATGAAAAACTCCTGAAACAAAATCTCATTGTTTCTAGTATACCGGCCAAGTGTATGAACTTATTCTAAAATATACCAGTCAAAACAAAACACAGTAAAAATTAGTAACTTTTAGTGAAAAATACTCACATAGAAACCTAATTAATTAATCCTTGAATAGTAACCTTTAGTTCGTACGCTATCTAAAATATATACTAGTCAGAACAAAACACAGTAAAAATTAGTAACTTTTTAATGCAAAATACTCAACATAGGAACCTAGTTAACTAATCCTTGAATAGTAACGTTTAGTTTGTATCCTACCTACTCTGACTGATTTCACTGGTAACTAGCATGGAACCACATATAGCAGACCACCAAAAACATCTGTACTGTCGATGGGCATATATCTATCCAAGAAAATACCATTTTCTTAAACCCACCAAAGAAAATGTACTGGAATGTATCAAGTCGACAAATTTGCTTCTCAACAACTTGTGTGCAGTTTACCAGATCTATAAAGATGCTAACCAACACTTGTTTGGGCATCATCAAGGTAAATTATCTTGTGACAACCATACATTAAAATTAAAAGACAAAGCATATGAACTAGTAACTAGAAAAAAATAGATGTGATTGTCTACAAAAAAACAAGCCTTCAACCCAATAAGTGAGACTTTAAACCCAGCCCCAAAAATCCTTGATGCAAGTTCAATCCAGTACCTTAGAAGAGTTCCTGCAAAAAAATAAAATTACAAAAAATTGTACCTGATTAGAATATCTATCCTGAAAATGTCATTGCTTGCAAGTTATTTTAAACAAATAGAATATTTCAAAGTAGAAGCACAAAAACAAGTATTCACAAACTAGAAGCACAAAAACAAGTATTCACAAACTATAGCTCACCTAACCGCTGTGAGAAATAAACTCATTTTTGCAAGGAAACTATTGGAAATCAATGGGCTTGGGCCTAAGTGGACTCTGACCCTGCAATCCTGATGATGGTCCAATTACAATGGTCTACAAAGGCATGGAAAAACAATTGCATCATAATCCTCATAAACAAGACTACTCAGCTGAGTGAAACCTAATCAAGTGTAGCTGCCAATATGACTCTCTCTAATACATGCTATATTCCAAATTGTATCAATAACCTGCCACGCCTTCACCATCTATTGATAGTTTTCTCCAATAGAGCGCAAAAAAAAACAAAAAACAAAAAAAATCACATAGTTTTCATGAAAAAAGATAATGAATGTGAATATTGCACTGCTCTAGTATTAAGTCACACTATCAGTGATGTTGTTGGAGCAAACAGCTATGTTCAACATTTGATTGTTGGTTTGTATTTTGTACCACTTAAAGACTTGTATTATCCAATTATATTATGATTAATGTTAATGACATGCAACCAAAATTTGACTTTCTATTATTGCATATGTTCGGCTATTAAACCACCATAATAGATTTGTGATAATATCAATTATATAAGGTGAGTGTTGTAATATGTGAGAGATATGATAACAAATCTCAGATAGCCTCATCCATTGTATATCTAATTAAGTCTACTAAATTGGCTGGAAATTAATGATGTGATCCTCAACTTACCACAGGGTATCAAAGAAGGTTAAATTATACTTGTATGGCCCCATTAATGTATGCAGTCTAGTGAAGGAAAATCAATACTTCTATCTCCATGAACGTATGCAGTCTATTCAAAGAAAACACAAAATGTAGTCTATTCAAAGAAAACACTAAACACAGTCTATTCAAAGAAAACACAAAACATAGTCTATTCAAAGAAAACACTAAACGCGGTCTATTCAAGAAACACACTAAATGCCCAGCAAATGAAAAGAATGTAGTGTGGCATAGCAGGCCATCAAATAGACTTGTTATTCCAACCAATTTTCCCCTAAATCTGATCAAAATCGAGACTGAACTTTGCAATTTGAGCAATTCTGCAACTTCAGCAACCCCAAATCATGATATAGACTAATATCCTTGAATAGTAACCTTTAGTTCGTACGCTATCTAAATATATACTAGTCAGAACAAAACACAGTAAAAATTAGTAACTTTTTAATGCAAAATACTCAACATAGGAACCTAGTTAATTAATCCTTGAATAGTAACGTTTAGTTTGTATCCTACCTACTCTGACTGATTTCACTGGTAACTAGCATGGAACCACATATAGCAGACCACCAAAAACATCTGTATTGTCGATGGGCATATATCTATTCAAGAAAATACCATTTTCTTAAACCCACCAAAGAAAATGTACTGGAATGTATCAAGTCGACAAATTTGCTTCTCAACAACTTGTGTGCATTTTACCAGATTTATAAAGCTGCTAACCAACACTTGTTTGGGCATCATCAAGGTAAATTATCTTGTGACAACCATACATTAAAATTAAAAGACAAAGCATATGAACTAGTAACTAGAAAAAAATAGATGTGATTGTCTACAAAAAAACAAGCCTTCAACCCAATAAGTGAGACTTTAAACCCAGCCCCAAAAATCCTTGATGCAAGTTCAATCCAGTACCTTAGAAGAGTTCCTGCAAAAAAATAAAATTACAAAAAATTGTACCTGATTAGAATATATATCCTGAAAATGTCATTGCTTGCAAGTTATTTTAAACAAATAGAATATTTCAAAGTAGAAGCACAAAAACAAGTATTCACAAACTAGAAGCACAAAAACAAGTATTCACAAACTATAGCTCACCTAACCGCTGTGAGAAATAAACTCATTTTTGCAAGGAAACTATTGGAAATCAATGGGCTTGGGCCTAAGTGGACTCTGACCCTACAATCCTGATGATGGTCCAATTACAATGGTCTACAAAGGCATGGAAAAACAATTGCATCATAATCCTCATAAACAAGACTACTCAGCTGAGTGAAACCTAA
>LPNX010818726.1:7176-22431 GCA_001517045.1 Pseudotsuga menziesii
TCAAAAATCAAGTATCGCAATTCTTCTTCAATTTTGCCGATGGGGATTTGGTGTTAGTTTCCTCTTATGAGGTTGCTGATATTTTATTTTGTGATTCATTAGCTATTTCAGAATCTATATCAGATTATGGAGCTCAAGCATTCGCTCTCCAGAGTCCCAGGGATTCTCTACCTTTGGTCACAAGCTCATCTCCTCACAGAACTAGTAAAGAAGAAGACATTCTGCATCCGCTTGGACACTTGCTCCTACAAATTGAGGCTGATTTTACCAATCATGGTTTGCTGTTCAGGGATGAAACATATCAGTTTCTTGAGTGTTCCACACATGGTTTGAATCCTCAAGAACCTTTGCTCTCTCTTCAGATGATTTTAGTTGCTCTACATGGGTCCAGTTTTCACCGTGCAGCTACTTATATTTCTGATTCAGTTGAGTGCATTGTTCTTCTTCCAAAGTGGAAGATTCCTCCAGAGATATTCATTTAGTTTGGATTCAGAGGTTCACATGCACAGTCTCAGGATGCTGCTGCATAGAAGAACCAAATTCTTGATTTACTGCTTAGTTTGAGGGGGGGTATTTTTCCCATGAGGTTTTCCCCGTTTCCTTGGTTATATTAAGTAGTTACTTTATTGTACAGGGTGACCTATGGCCTTAGTTTCCAGGGCCCTAGCATTTTATGCATATATGTCTTCTAACTCTTCCTGAGTATAGCTTAAGGGGGGGTGTTGGAGACATCTACCATCATACACACTCTTTCGGTCAAATTGGCCTAGTTAAACCACTATCCTAAGTTTAATTGACATCAGTGGAGCATTAATTACCATCATCCCAGTCACTCCCATGCCTACCTACAGTCGAGGAGGATAACTTAGCCTTCTCCTACAGTCAAGGAGGCTAACTAGAGCACTCCAGGGGTGATCTGTGTGACATTCATGCACCTAATTGCTAACTGGTGGTTACTTTCAGTTCAACCAATCAGTTACAGTCAGTTAAGGCGCCTCCATTCATTAAATATATTATTTAATGATTATTAATTAATATATTAATGAACTGGAGTGAACAAGGCGCCTTCACCAACTTCTGATGGTCAGTTCAGCTTCAGTTAACCTCATCAGGGTTTATTGGAGTCATGCAGTACTAGCACTTGATGATTGGATTGCTATGACATGTGTTTGATCTCCTTCAGTTGAGATTCAGTCATTTATTGCACTCCAACTTCAGTTAGGGTTTGGTGAGTCAATTAGGGTTTTGGTCAAGTGGTTAACTGAGTGAGATTGCATCCCAAAGAGTCAGTTAAGCTAGACTCACTCACTGAATTCAAATTGTCCCTTAGGTATTCGAATTCTTCATGGATTTAAGCTATTGCTATGCATGGAAATTGTAATCCTTTATTGTTTATATAATATACAGAGAGGAAACCTATTTGGAATCCAGTTAATTTCCAATTCATGAGTATTTGTTAATTATTCTTTGATGATTTTGATTCCTAGTTCCTAGATCATGTGCAAGAATTAATAGATTTCCTTGAGGAAGAAGGAAACCTTTGTTAGCCAAGGTGTCTGCAAGTTTATTTAAATCCCTAAGAATATGATAAGATTCAACACTATAAAAATCTTTCAAATTTGTCTTAATTATCTACAAAATTACATTCAAGAGAGACTTATTGAAGATACCTTATGTATTTAGAGTTTTTACTAGCATCTCAGAATCACCAAAAAATAATACTGACTTGAACCCTTTTCCTTTGGAAAGCTGAGTTGCCATAAGTAAGCTATAGCATTCAACCTGATTGTTTGTCATCAATCCAAGACCCCAACTGCACCTGAGAAATTTCAAGAAGCCAGTGAAGAAAATGGCACCACCCGCGCTAGAAACCCTAGGATTCCCTTTACAAGCTCCATAAAAAAAAAACTACTGAACTAGATTGCATCCATATTTTTTTAAGTGAATCTTCATTACCATGAAACTTCCAATTGATAGAAGAGATGGGTTTAGAACAGTTCAATTTATAACAATCATCAAAAGAGGCAGAGCCCGTCCTCGATGGAGATGGAGAAGTTGAAGACCACCCAGAGGATTCAGCAAACCAAAACTGAGAAGATTGAACAACGAATTGAATAGAGGGGGCCAAATTGTTGAAGATGCAGTTATTTCTCATAAGCCATAGCACCCACCATGTATATTTTAAAATTGAATGCTGGTGAGAATGTACAATCGGTGCAGAAGATTTCAAAGGACAACTGTCATGCCAACTCAGGTAAAGAGATGACACAATGGACTGAGCTGGAAATGGGAAATTCAAATCATGGAGAATTTGTTCCCACGTTGTTCTGGCAAATACACAATCAACAAATAGATGCTCGGCATTTTCCAGAGCAGATATGCACAAACTGCACTGGAAAGGACCATTGAAACCACGCTTAGAGAGATTATCGCTCGTCAAGAGCTAACCACATAATTTTTTTACCTTAGGCATACAATGAGAATCCCATACAGAATTCCATATTGCTGGAGGGAAAAATGAACTATGGGGGGATTGAAGAGCACTGAAACCTTCAGCTGTTGTATAGACTCCATCTTTTCCCCATCCCCAAGCATCTGTCTGGGAGCAATGAACAAGAGCAAGGCCTGAAAGAGATAATAACAGAAGGTGTTTTTGAGGAATAAGGAAAACAGGGAGATCTGGAATAGACCAACCTACCCAATTCCCAAAGCTGTCCCAAATGCATATATCAGCCAAACAAAGAAGACCCTTGTTTGTTTCCCAGCTCATTAAATCAGATATAGAAGAGACTGAGGATAGAGGAGGATTCCCAAAGATTTTGTCTTCCCAAAGCAGAATTCTTTTACCATTACCTGGAATTCTAAATAATTGTTGATTAAAAAATTCAAACCCTTTTCTACAGGAATTCCAAATGGCAGTGCCAGTTCCAGTATTTGTGGAGGAAATATTTCTCAATGAGCCACTTTTAATATAGTTCTTAAGAAAAATCTTGCAGACTGGATGATTCTTATCAACAAATAGCTGCCAGATAAGCTTGCCGCTCAGTGCCAGGTTAGCAAGGCCAAGATCCCTGATTTGAAGACCCCCTGCTGAAAGTGGCCTCTTAAGATCTTCCCATTTTACCAGATGCAACTTATTTAGGCTTCCATTACCTCCTGACCAAATAAAATCCCGCAGTAATTTAGAAATTTGAACAGAGATACTTTTAGTGGCTAATAGCATAGAGGACTGAAATATAGGATAAGTTGAGAGGACAGCCTTGATCAAAGTCAGTTTCCCAACCTTAGATAGCCACTGTCCACCCCAAAAAACAATTTTTGCTTAACTTTGCTACAACTTCAAGCCAGAGAGAGGGAGGCGAAGGTCCATGGGTTAGAGGAAGACCCAAACAATTGATCTTTTCCCATTTATCAAAGGCAAAGAAACCCAAAAATCCTGATATTCGTAAAATTACTGAGGGTTCAACATTCCAACCGTAAACAACACTCTTATCTTTATTTATCAAGGCACTAGAGGATTGACAATACTTTCAAAAAGTTTCTTGAAAAGCCCAGGCAATATTCATGGAGGCCCCTCCCAATAGCAAGGAATCATCTGTAAAAAGGGAATGATTGATTGGATCCACTCCCCTGGCAATCCTAATGCCCGGAATATATCCAAAATCCTTATCAGAGGTCAATTTTCTGCTGAGAGATTCAACCATCAAGATATAAAGGAAAGGGGACATCGGGCAGCCTTGACAAAGGCCTCTGGAAGCTTTTAATAATTCAGAAGGTCTACCATTGATTAATGGTGCTAGCCAAGGACTGTCAGTACAAGCTTTAATCAGACTTACAAATTCAGAACAAAATCCAAAAGAGAGCAAAACATCATAAAGGAAAGGAAGCTTAACTCTATCGAATGCATTCTTCATGTCCAACTTTATTAACACACCTTTATATCTCCTTTAGAAGCTTGAGTGAAGAGCTTCTTGAACCTGAATTACATTATCCACTAAGTGTCTACCTTTCACAAATCCACTTTGAAGAGGAGAAATCAACTTGCGTAACAACAGCTTAAATCTATTAGCAAGCAGTTTGGCAAGGATCTTGTAGGAAGCATTACACAACGAGATAGGACGAAATCTGTCAAAAGAGGAGGGATTGACTTCCTTAGGGATGAGGGCAAGAAATGTAGAATTGGTGCACCCTCCCACTTTCGCTTTTCTTTGAAAGGCAATCACCATTTAGATCAAATCAGATTTGATTATTGACCAATAGACTTTATAGAAATGAATGGTAAATCCATCTGGCCCGGGAGCCTTATCAGACTCCATAGCCCAGATGACATTAACAATTTCCTGTTCAGTAAAGGGCTTCATTAAATCATAATTATCCTCAACATTTACCAGAGAAGGAATATTTGCCAACAATTCAGAAGAAACATCCTTATCAATGATGCCATCATCCTGAAAGAGAAGCTGATAATGCTTGCAGACATACTGAATTAATTGATCTTAACCCTTAACAAAAATGCCATCTCCAATAGCAATTTCCGAGATGGTTACGAGACAGTCTGATCCTGCATTGTCTATGAAAATAAGCAGAATTCTTATCACCAGCCTTAAGCCAGAGAGTACGGGACTTTAACCTGAGATGCTCTTCTTCATGTCTGAAAGATTGAGTGGTACTGGACTGAGCCAATTTCTCCAATGGTAAATGGTAAGTGGAGATGACTATGTCTTCCAAACCCAATTGGATTTCAGCTAGTTTAGTAACTTTTGCTACTCTGGAGAATGTAGGAGAAGGCGTAGGAATTTTAACCCACTGTTTCAATGCGATTTTCGTGTTTTTCAGCTTTTTCTCCCAAACAAAGCTGGGAGATCCAACTATGTATTGAGACCATGCTTGAGAAACCACGTCTATGAACACAACTCTATTAATCCAGAGAGGACTAAATCTGAAGGGGATCAGCCCCAACTCCTCTTCTCTTTCGAACAATAAAGAAATCGGATGGTGATCAGAAGTTAACTTCGGTAAAATTTTAGTAGAGACAAGGCATTGCCCATCAATTAATGAACTATTGGCGAGAAAACAATCGAGCCTGGCATAAATATTTGCAGCTCCTGATCTATTATTGGACCAAGTAAATCTCCCATCTTTAGAAAGAAGGTCAATCAAATCCCAGTTTTGAATTAACACCTCAACCATTCCAAGCATGAAATATCTACTACATTGCCCACCTTTTTTTTCATTCAGCGACAGGGAAATGTTTAAATCGCATGCTAAAACTAAATTTGCTAAAGCATTGACCTCTAAAAAATCTGATAATGACTTCCAACAAGATTGTTTCTCAGTATAGTTGACAGGCACATAAATATTGAAAAGGGAAATTGAAATCTTACTGGTAGAATGAAGGAGTTCTGTAAATATCCAAAGTTGAGTGGCGGATTTTTTTTAAATGGAATTTCTCTTCACACCATAAGGTAGCCAATCCCCCATAAGTGCCTCTAGCACTAACTGCTTTTCCAGAATTTAGCTTCCACTTATTTTTACTTAAGAGAAGGAGAACCTCCTCTTCTACCTTGGTCTCTTGGAGTAAGAGAATATCTTAAGGAACCATTCGCAAAAGATTTTTTACCACATCAGCCTTAAATGGATTCCCCAATCCCCTATAGTTCCAAGAGACTAGTTGTGTTACTTACTTGTGGTAGAAGGATTTATTACTCCCTTTGGAGGCCTGGTTCTCTTATTCCTCCCGTAAGACATTTCAATGGTAGACTGACTTCCTTGCATCTTGAGTCTCTCAACCTCTTCCTCCCGGATCTCCTTCTTAGATTTCCTGCCACCCTTTTTGGAGAGTTGTTCAATGGAGTCATCCGAGGAATCATAGCTCATCACCGGTTTCTTTTGAGTAATATTAGCATAGGAAGGGGAAGAGCATTCCCCAATAGTGAGAAGATCTCCATCCCGAAGAGAATTCAATAGAGAAGGGTTAGCTTGATTCGGAGTTACTTCTGAATCCATCTCGATTCCATCTAAGGGATGAAATTCACCTTCTTCAAGCTCAGAAGGATTGAGGACATCAAATTGATTGGAAGGACTAGTAGGGGTAATGCTACTTAAGGGAGAAGTAAGTTTCTCATTAGCCACCACTTCTTGGTTCTTCTTTCTATCCCCCAAATTGGAATTTCCTATTTTCTGAACTAGGGACCACTGCTCATTTTTCTCTTTAGCTTTTTCCTCATCTCCTTTTTTCTTACAGTTTCGAGCAAAATGTCCATAACCGTGACAGAATCTACATTTGAATGGAATTTGTTCGTAATCCAACTCCTAAGTCTGGGACCACTCAATGACAGTTAGATTGATTACCTCCAGAAGACCAATCTCCAAATCTACTTCCACGCAGATTCTTGCACAAGAAAATTGATCTTTACGTTAAGCCCTATCGATATATTTACCTAATTTATTCCTGATGGCTTCGAGGGAAGATGAATTCCAACAATACAGAGGGAGATGAGGTAACCTGACCCAAACAGGGACGACAGACGGGACATCCTGCATGGGATCAAAATCTAGAGTCCATTTATTCAAGTAAAGCCCCTGAGGGCCCATGAAATATGGACCATTCCAGAAAATTAGATCACGATCCTCTATAGATTCAAAAACGAAAACACAAAAACATCTCCCAACAAAATGATTACGAATTCCATCAGAGATTAGAGGATGCTAGTTCCTCTGCACCCACCCATCAATGGCTTTAGGAGAGGGCCAGAGACCAATAAAATGCCCAATTAACCCACGTTCTGCTAAGTTTAAGGCCGATCGACAAGTTTTGTTAGCTGGGAGTTCAACAGAAGGGATGTCAACTTTCTTGACAAACTTTTGAATAGGCCCACCTTTCCTCTTTCCACTAGAAGCAATCAATTTTTTGAAAGCCTCTAGATATGGAGGAAGAGGCAAAGGGGGATCCCCACTGGACATTAGAACAAATCCACCAACAAAAGCAGAAGGAGATCTCCACCAGAAACAACTGATCTTAGCCAGAACAAAGCATGGAAGGTGCTTATTCAGAACGATTCTATGGATCTGGAGCAGACGAGGCGGAATCTAGCTGATGGAGCAATCTTCACTAGCAATCAAATTAATGGAAATTCAGGAGTTAAAGGACATAATGCAACAAACATCGATCTAAACAGTACCAAGCAATCTTCTCCCAAACATAAGCAAGAGCAACCACTGCTGAAAGGATCTTCTTGAACTTGATTCACACATGCACCAAGAGCACACGGGATCTAGGAAAGGACTCCGGTCCACTAACCGCAAAAGCAATCCGCTACAAGAAGGTTGATCACACCAATCCAAAGACTCAGGAAAATTCCAGTCTGAAACAATCAAGCAGAGCGATCTTCACCAACACAAATTAATGGCAGGCATCGAATGACACTGCTATCATCTCCCAAGAACAATGAATGGATCTTCTAGATCTGGTACAAACTCCACCAAGCCACGAGAGCCAGGAAGAACTCCACCTCTGCAGCCGCAAAACGAACTAGGGACTTAGACAAGAAGTTTGAATCTTCTTAAACATTCAGGTATCTTATATGCTTCACGGAAATTCAAATCCTAAGTTTGAAACATGTTAGCAAGTATTGTTGAGAACAATCTTATAGAGTTTCCTTAAGTTTTTGCTATGCATGACACATATAAACCAATACACATAATTTATACACATAGATAATTGGAATCTATTACATTTATACGAAATTTACAAGAACTTGCCATGTTCTTTGTTTCGAATGTGTTTCCCTCGCTTCCTCCATAATCTTTTATTGGGCATTTTTTGTCAATAAAAGCACTGCACAATGAAACACATAAATTATGAGATAATTTTTTACATGGTAATTAAAGGATTTTAGTTAAAAAAATATATCCAAGGGAATTGGTGCACATTGTACAGAACATCAGCACTAGTGCGCCTTTCATATAATAACACACTGGTGCCTTTTCCTGTAATATTTGCATCAATAAATTCACACACAAAAAAACTGGAACATCAGTGTGCCTGATAAGAATAAACACAACAATGTGTTTATTTTGTGAAGCGTGCACTGTAGACCGTGAAAACATTTTTGAAAAAAAAACTTACAGTGACAATCCAGACAAGTAAGCTTTGAATTGTATCATGATCTCAAACCAAGAGCAACCCAAACCTCCTTACACTAATATAAATACCCAATAAATTTCTATATACAACAGTGAAATTTTAAGAAATAAAAAATGAAAGGAAAGCCAATAGAACCCTAAGGTTTACTGTAGTGAAGGTAACTTTGAAGGAAGAATAACACAAGGTGGGCTTACAACATTGAAGGTAACTCTTATCTTATCTGATTTCTTTAAAAAAACTACTAAAATTATGTTAGATTTAAATCTAATGAGAAAAAACTTTCCCAAAATGTCTTCTCTACATAATTATTCGTGTCTACGACGATCCCTTGCAAAATTTGTCTTCAAAGGAATCTACCTCTCCAATCTATTCCACAAGTATCTCCTCATCCTTTTGACAAAAAAAGATTTAGGGATTAGTGTTCTCTTTCATTTATAAGCTCAATGTCGTAAATTAAATTCCCACTCTTTTTTTTAAAGAGTCCTTGCGATGTAAGATGGAAAGAGTGATTTGTGAAAGAAAAAATATGGAAAGAGTGATTATGGTATACTACATTATAAATAATAAAGAGTTTTTGGGTCAAAAGCAATGTATACTATACTTAAAAAATTGGGGTAAAATGTGGTATTAATAAGTTATTTAATTTGAGAGATGAAAGATAATCGCTCCAAGAACATTTTTTTCGCTCCAAGTCATTTTTTTGAATTCCTCGACCTAGTTTTGGTTCTTGTGGAGTCTAGACTCCTTCCAGATCCACCTAATCGGATTGATTGGAGTTCGGTGGCTGATTTGATTCCAGAATATTTTCTTTGGCGGAGTGTTTTGAAGCGAATTCAGCTAAAGGTTGGCTTCAAGAAAGCTTCATTTTATTCATGGTTCGATTTGGCTCTGGTTAGGAGCTTTGCCTTGTGTCTTCATCAGCTCTCTCTGGGTTGTTTCTCCTTTAATTACGATCTGTTCTAGTTGGAGTTCTTCAATTGCCACGAATTGAATTCATTTCTCTTGTCATTTCCCGTTGGTTCGTAGCTATGGGAGAATCAAGCTTCACGCCTTTGTGGGATTTTGGTTTGTATTTTCCCTCTTTTATTGGACAAATCTTGTCCTGGGTTTGTCTTTTATTTCTTGTAGGAGTGGTGGTGGCCTGTTTCAGAGTTTTTGGTTGGCCTGGTTTTGTCTGAGTCTCCTTATTGTGACCAAATACTTTGCCCTGCTTTGGGACTATTGCTTTTGGTTTGATTTGGGTGTCTTTGGATTGTGAACCGTACTTTGGTCGGTCTCTTTGGTAGTGCCCTTCCTCATGGATGCTGGTGGGGACCCTCCTCCTCCACTTCCTCCTGAATTGGACGCTTTTAAAAGATTGGTAGCATCATGTGGTAAGAGGAAAGGTGGCCCTTCACATAATTTTGTGAAGAAGGTTGACATCCCCTCTGTTGAGCTTCCTGCTGATAGGATTTTTTTATCGACCCTCAATCTTTCTGAATGTGGACTTCTTGGGAAATTCATTGGCCTTTGGCTCTCTCCCAAGGCTATAGATAGTTGGGTTCAGAGAAATTGGAGGCCCTTAGTCTCTAAAGGCATCCGAAGTCATTTTGTTGGTCAAGGCTATTTGTCTTTGTGTTTGAGGAAGTAGCTGACCGTGACCTCATTTTTCAAAATGGCGCTTACTTCATGGACCCGAAGGGTCTATATCTGAACAAATGGTCCCCTGATTTTGACCCTACCCAGGATGTCCCATCTGCAGTCCCTGTCTGGGTAAGGCTCCCTTACTCGCCCTTACACTGTTGGAACTCAGATTCCCTGGAAGCCATTTGGAATAAACTTGGAAACTACATCGATAAGGAAGAACAGACAGACCAATATTCATGTAAGAGAATATGTGTGGAAGTTGATTTGGAGATCGGTCTGCCATAGGCGATTAGGCTAACAATAGCTGATTGGTCTTATATTCAGGAATTGGACTATGAGCAAATTCCCTTTAAGTGCTGCTTTTGCCATGAATATGGCCATTTTTCCTGCAACTGCAAGAAAAAAATATGAAGAAGAGCTTCAAAGTGAGAAGGAAGACTAGTGGACCCAAGCTAAAAAAGAAGGAAACTCCAATTAGAATCATAGAAAGAAAGGAACAGATGGAAAGAAGCTGAAAGGTGATGTTGTTGTTGGGAAGCTTCCACAACCCCAATTAATTGAAAATGTATCTTCTAATCAGTTTGTTGTTTTAAGCATTCCTGATGCTCTTATTCTTGAAGAAGGAGAGCTGCCTCATCCAGAGGGTATTGTTGAAACCCTCGATCTTCCTATGGAACAGGTTATTGTCTCCACTTTGGATTCTAGGGATGATGATCCTTTGCACTCTCCAGAGGAAGCTAAATCTTTTCCCTCTTATGCTGACATAACCAGGAAAAAGCAGGTTGTTTGTTATGATTCCTTTGATGATGATTCAGTAGAGCATTTCTTTAAAAATATTGGAAGGAAGACTAAGAAGGAGACCCGTGAAGAAGAGGCCGAGAGGCTCAAAATCCAAGGTATTCAGCCCACTATTGAAATGTCTTATGGTAGGAGTAAGAGGTCAAGGCCTCCAAAGGGAGTAAGCACTCCCTCCCAAGTGGGTAAACAATGCAGGTAACATCTTGGAATTGCAAGGGATTGGGAGACCCAATCAAATCTAAAGCTATTAAAGATTTGATGAAAATGGCATCTTCGGAAATCCTTTTGCTCCAAGAAACCAAGATTGAGGAGGAAGCTCTTCTTCTCCTTAGTAAATCTAGTTGGAATTTGAATGTTGGAAAAGCCGTAAGTGCGAGAGTTTCCTTCGGGGGTTTAGCTACTCTTTGGAGTGAAGATAAGTTTCAGTTAAATAGATGGTTTGCTACACAACATTGGATCTTCACAAATCTCTACCACTACTCTAGCAAGATCTCTTTGGCACTTTTTAATCTTTATGTTCCTGTCAATTACAATGAAAAAAGAGAATGCTGCAAATCATTATCCGAGTATATTGAGTCTATTTCTCCCTTAAATTTAGCACTAGCTGGTGATTTAAATATAACTTTAGATCCTAGTGAAAAAAAAGGTGGGCTCTGCGGAAAAGACCATCTTCAAGACACGGTGGAGGCTATAATTCTTTCCTGTGATCTGATGGGTATAAAGCCAAAGATAGGATGCTATATGTGGTCCAATAATCACGTTGGTTTAGCCAATATTTCTGGCAGGCTCGACAGGTTTCTCATACATAGCTCTCTTTTGGATGAACAATCCATCATCTCTTCAAAAATTATGCCTAAACTATTATCCCATCATCACCCTATTTCATTGATTTTCGAAAAAGAAGATGAGCTCGGCCCAATACTGTTTCGGTTCAGCCCTCTCTAGACTGAGCGAGATGGTTTCATGGATATTGTTGGTCAATCTTGGTCTTAGTATGTCGACGACTCACCTAGTTTCGTTTGGGAGCAGAAGTTAAAAAGAACAAAACTCGCTTTGAAAACTTGGGTCAAAATTCCAATTAAAACTCCTACTAGCTCCACGCAAGAGAGAGTTGTTGAGTTATCAGAGGTTCAAATTGGAATGGAGTGCAGAGTTATCACAAAAACTCAACTAGACATTGAACAAATTGCTCAATTTAAAACCTCCCAATCCTTTAGACAAGAAGAAGAACATCTTAGGCTCAAGTCTCATAGCCTCTGGTTGCAAGCATGTGATAAGAATACAACTTATTTTCATCGTTAATGTAGGGCGAGATTGTCTCAGAATCACATTTCAGAAATCTCTCTTGGTGATGGTGTTGTCATTAAAGGTCAAGATCCTTTAAAACAACCTGTTTGGACGCACTTCCAACTCTTGTATCATGAAGATGGTCTTACTGCTAGTGATGTGTCTATTGATTTCCTGGATAAGATTCTTGCTCTTGTCAACCCAGAGGATAATCAAGCTTTGTTGAAACCCTTTTCCAAACAGGAAATTTTGGATGTCATTAGGGCGATGGACCCTGACAAAGCTCCTTGGCCGGATGGTTTTTCTTTTCATTTTTATAGGGTATGTTGGAACATAATCAAATCTGATTTGATTCGAATGGTGCTAGCCTTCCAAAAAAAAGCTAAAGTTGGCGGTTGTACAAACTCTACTTTCCTTGCTCTTATCCCTAAAGAAGTAAATCCTTCTTCTTTTGACAGGTTCTGCCCCATTTCTTTGTGTAATGCCTCATACAACATTTTAGCCAAACTCCTTGCCAATAGAATCAAGCCTCTGTTAGGTAAGCTTATCTCTCCTCTTCAAGGGGGTTTTGTAAAAGGAAGGCATTTGATTGACAATGCCATCCAAGTTCAAGTAGCAATCCATTCAAGTTACCAACGGAAGGAAAAAGGCATGTTAATTAAGTTGGACATGCAAAACGCCTTTGATCATGTTAAGCTCCCCTTCCTCTATGATGTGCTTCTTACTTTTGGATTTAGTGCAGAGTTTGTGAATTTGATTAAAGCATGTACTGACAGACCATGGATTGCTCTGCTAGTCAATGGAAGACCTTCTGATTTTTTCCAAGCCACTCGTGGTCTCCAGCAAGGTTGTCCTATCTCACCATTTCTATATATCTTGATGGCAGAAACTCTTAGCAGGAAACTTTCATTAGATATGGAGGAAGGTTATATCTCGGGCATTAAGATTGCAAGAAGAGTTGACCCTATTAATCATGCTCTATTCACGAATGATTCCCTGCTGCTAGGAGGGGCCTTAATGAAGATTGTCAGGGCCTTTAATGACATACTACAAAAGTATTGTCAAATCTCATGGGCCATGATAAATAAAAAAAGCGCAGTTTATGGTTGTAATGTTGAGCTTCATGTCATTCTCCGAATATCAAATTTCCTTGGTTTTCCTGGTTATGCCAAGTGGGAGAAGATAAAGTATATGGGACTGCCTTTAACTCTTGGCCCAACCCCTCCTTCTCTCCGACTTGAAGTGATTGCCAAGATGAAATCTAAAATTGTTTCTTGAGGTGGTCTTTGGATAAATAAGGCTGGAAAACCGATCTTGAACAAGTCATTTCTTTCTGCTCTTCCGTTATTTCAATCTTCATTGTTGCTGGCTCCCAAATCTAAATTGTTATGTGATTTTCTCCGGAACGGAGGAAAAGGAAGTCAGAATAAGATACATTTGGCAAGTTGGGAAATCATCAAAAGACCTTTATCAAAAGGTGGTTTACAAATTCGGGACCCTTGCCAGGCTAATCTGGCGTTGAGCAACAAAATTATTTTGCAGCTTCATGTGAATAAACACCATCCTGTTAGCAGGATCTTCATGATGAAATATCTCAAAGGTGGATCTTAAAGAAGTATAACCTCGTCCAATACTCCCTCATGTACAACAATATGGAACTCTTGTAGAAGAGGAATTGACAAATTTAAACAGCAGCTATACCGAAATCCAGACAATGGAAAGAAGATACTCCTCTGGGATGACAATATATTAGGAAACCCCACTCTTTCTTCTGTCAATCAGTTATCCGAGATTCTGGATTGGTCATCCAACAAAGGCCTCCTCAGATTGGATAATATTTTCGTTTTGGATTGTGTTGGTAATTGGGTGAGCTGTAATTTTCCTGATCTTCCGAATTGCCTAGTCTCCCAAAAAAGTTTATTGATTTCCCTTCTGTTTGGCCTCACTCCAGTGCACAACTCATCTAAAGATAGATGGGGTTCGGGTAATTCTGGTTGTTAATCAGTTGCCAAGGGATTTTTAGATCTTCAATTTGGTCATATTTCCTATTTCTCCCGGGAAATCTGGAAAACTGTATGGTCAACGCACTGCTTGCCCAAGGTTAATTGTTTTACATGGCTGATTCTGCTCAACAAAGCGTTGACTAGTGAAAATTTACTCAAGCGTGGGTTTTATGGCCCCTTTTGGTGTTGTTTTTGCAAAATGGATTTCAAATCTGTAGACCATATATTTATTGGCTGCCAATTTGCAAAGTCGGTGTGGAAATTGGTCCTCAACGACACCTGATTTTCTGCTCCAAATAAACCAATGGTCAAATTTTTTTACCGTTCCTAGCATGAGTTGCATCCTTCTAAATCTGGTAATGACATTTCCTGGTTTAACATATGGCATACAATTCCTAAGATTCTCTGGTGGAAATTGTGGCTTTCTCGGAATGATTACGTATTCAATAACCAGTTGCCAAATCACCAAATCGTGGCCTCCAAAAACTAAATTGCTAATTGCCGGATCTATAGGTAAGGCATCTTTCTCTTCTTATCTAGATGCTGTGTTTTCAAAGTGGATGGGTTCCAGCTTTTGTGAAACTAGATCGGTGGCTTGCATCATTCCCTAGAGTTTTCGGGGGTCAATGGAAGAATTAAGAACATTTTGGATGAAATCTTCTTTAGCTGCTATTTTTTTCGACTGGGCTTCCAAGGGGAATCCTAGAACTTCTGGTGCTGGGGGCTTTGTTTCCTCTTCTGATGGGATGGTAGAATTTAGCTTTCATTGGGGACTCATAATTATGTCAAATAATCAGGATGAATGTTACAGCCTCCTTATGGTGATTTAGGTTGCTAAAAAAATGGATTCAAGTCAATCCAAGTATTTGACAACTCTGAAATGTTGATTAAAGCCTTAAATTCAGGTGACTGCTTCAATAATTCTGCCTTGAACAATTCCTTGCAGAGAATTTGGAATCTGTTGAAAGAATTTGATTTGGAGGCCTCTTTCCATATCCTTAGGAAGTTGAACAATCGTGCTGATGCTTTGGCCAATAAAGCATGTATGCTTCCTCAGGGGTTCCTCCGTATAAATGGAGAAGCCAGCTATCTTCATCCAATTCCATAAATGAGTTTCTTTAATTTGTAATTTGCTATTTTGAGAGGATTTCCATAGTATCGGGGCCTTTTGAAGTGATTCTCTTTGTTATTTAGTTGTGTAATCTGGTCGATTGACATTTGTCTCTTTTGATCGTGGATTTTTCCACACAAAAAAATAAAAATATATCCGTTTGTGTTAAAAAAAGTTATTTAATTTATTTGTTCTTATTCCAATTTTAAAATAGATTGTGTATTTAATAAAATTATGATGAATGGATTTATATTATTATTTGTGTTAATTTAGTAGTCATATAT
>LPNX010818726.1:22582-55436 GCA_001517045.1 Pseudotsuga menziesii
TACATAACATTTAGCCTATATGGCCTCCATCATAATAGAGGAAATTTACAAAAACCATCATTTTTTGCTTGTACTTAAATTGCTTCGTAATGTAGGGTTGTAATCCCATTCGAGACTTCTTCAATTTCCATCATTCCTCGCTGAAAAGCAAGAGCCTGTTTTGAAAGGATATCTGCGAGTTCTCTATAAATATGGGCACAAGTTATCCTTCCAATATTAGCCTTCAAGTTATGTATTTCAGCAAGTATATGTTGGAGGTGGGGTGCTCTGATGTTGTTTCTTCCATTTGCCCAATCTAACAACATTTTTGAGTTACTGAATATCTGAATATCCAAAATTTGTCTGCTTAGGGCCACTCTCAAAATTGCCTATAAAGCTGCAAGTTCTGCCTTTTTGTTGGTTGCTTGGCCAATGGCATATTTGATCCGTAGTTTCTTTTTTGCAGAGATAAAAATGACTGCTCTAGCACCTCTAAGAGGAGGCATACCTTGAATTCTCCATTAAAGAATGACCATGGTATATCCTTGTTTATATTTGGTGTTGTGATGAGTCTTCTCTTGACCGGGACTGAGCTAAGTTTTTGCTCCTGGATCTTGTTCATTAGCAAAGCCATGGTGAGGTCAGAAGGTACTACCCATGTATTTTTGAAAATGGTTATGTTTCGGGCCTCCCAAATACTATATACAAAAAAAATTGGGAATGCTTCATATAAACCTGCCGCCTCATCCTGCCACCATGATTTGGTACGCTCCTCTAGCGTTGCAGTTGGGATTTCATGTGTTCCTTTGTTTAAGAGTGTCCTAGTCTCTCCTATCCATATGCTTCCCACACATGGACACAAGGCAAATAAATGGGAGTTCGTCTCTTCATTCATCTTACATAATGAGCAAATACTAAGGCCCTCAAAGCCTCTCTTCTTCAGCATTTCCTAGGTTAATAACTTGTTGGATAGTGCCAGCCACATTGTGAGAATGGTCTTTTGTGGGATTTAAATTTGCCATAACTTTCTCCACCACCATCGTTCCTCTAGCTCTGTATGTTGTCTAATTTCTACTGCGTAGCCATGTTTCCCTGTATGTTTTCCTATTTTTGCGTTTTTAGTCCAAATGAGCTTATCGGGTTTTGAGCTCAGGTGTATATAATTTAAGACTAGGATATTGAGAAATTTGTTCCATTCTGCAGCTTGTGCCCTATTTATACCAAGATCGAGGGTGCTTTTCCAACTTCTCCTTCCTCTTGGAGCATGATTTGATCTTGCATCTGCTAAGGTGAATATTCTTTGTGACCTTAAAAATTGAACTAGATGTGATGGCAGTCAGAAGTTTTCTCCTACTACCCATGGATCTTCCCATAATCTCACTTGTTTACCATCGCCTATCTTCCAGGCCGTCCAATTCCCAACTAATGGATATGCCAAGATCAACACTTTCCACCCAATTGAACCATTCTTATGTGTTTTAACTGGACTCCTAATCCAATCAGTTAAGCTTAAACCTGAGCAATATTTGGAGAGAATGATCCTTCCCCAAAGTGAGCCCGAATTTTGAAATAGTCTCCACAAAGTTTTTGCAGCTAGGGCTTTGCAAAACAACTCTAGATTCTTTACTCCCCATCCTCCTAATTCCTTTGGAAGAGAAATGACCCTCCATTTTACCAGAGGAAATCTTTCTGCCTACTTGCTTGTCGTCCACAGGAAGGAGAAGCATTTATTTCTGATCTTTGTCAAGATGCCCCTAGGAATGTATGCTATTGATGCCCAGTATACTGGAATACTTTGCAAAATGACCTTTATGAGCACTAATCTTCCCCCTCTTGAGAGAAAACAGTTGGCCCAGTTATTAACCCTGCTCTCTATATTTTTGTATAACAAGACCCAATCCCGCTATGAGTAATTGTTGGGCCTCCTAAAAACGCCCAGGTACTTGAATCCCTCCTCGACAGGTGTGATCCGATAAGGTACTATCTCCCTTACCCTCTAGATCATACCAGGCGAGAACTCGTTATGAATTAGATTGGATTTTTCCATATTAACTACCATTCCTATAACTCTTTTGTATTTATCTATCAAAGAAGCAAAGGCCTCAATATTTATGATGGATCTTTCCCTAAATATTAGTACATCATCCAAAAAAAGAGTGTGAATGAATTCTTCAGAGGTGGACACTTTGATTCCTTTTATCTCCCTGTTTTCTTCCGCATTATGAATTAGCCTACTTAATGCTTCCACAACTAGAAGAAAGATGAAAGGTGAGAGAGGACATCCCTAACTTATGCCACTTGTTGGGGGAAAAAATTGGTTGGAGATCCATTGATTAAAACAACAAAGGAGATGGAATGTAAACAACCCATAATCCATTCAACTACTTCCAAAGATATTCCAATTTTAATCAGCAACAACCTAACAAAAGTCCATCCTACTCTATCACATGCCTTGGATAGATCCATCTTTAAAGCAAAGGCTCTTTGTTTTTTCCTTTTTGATCGTGTGCACTACCTCCTGGGCTAGTGACATTGCATCATGAATTTGCCTGTTTAAAAGGAAACCAAATTGTTCTTCATAGATGATTTCACTTAGTATTGGTTTGATCCTCAATGATATGACCATGGCTATGATTTTATATATCATGTTGTAGCATGATATTGGTCTGAAATCATCAAAGGATTGAGGTTTTTTTTTTGGGATCAAAGTCAGAAAGGTGGAGTTTAACATTCCCATAAATTTCCCTAACCTTTGGGATTCTTTTACCACCTCCAATATGTCCTTCTTCAATGTTTCATAAAATCCAAGATAGAATTCCAGAGTAAAGCCATCAGGCCTAGGGATCTTTCCTTTTTGGAAGGTATGTATTATTTCTTCCTCTGAAATTTCCTTTGTTAGTTCCTCATTCATTTCCTCAGTTGCCATCCTAGGAAAAAAACCTAATACTTCAAAAATTTCCTGAAGTGGACATCCTTCTCACTCCTTGAAAATGTTTTGGAAGAAATCCACCCTCGCTTTTGCTTTATCCTGAAAATATCTTACCATTCTTCCCTGTCTGTTCTTGATTTCATATATGATGTTTATGTTCTTTCTATGGGATGCAAACCTGTGAAAAAACTTTGTATTTTTATCTCCTGCTTCCAGCCACAGTGCCCTGCTCTTTAAACACTTTATTTTCTCTTCTTTTGCAAGCAGTGAGTCCCTCTTGATTTCTGATGATTTCAACTGTTCTGTTTCCTCTATGTTTAAAAATCCTCTGTCATTTTTCTGGAACATCACCTCTATCCTTTTCTCCACATCCTTCAACTCCTTCAGAGAGAAATTTTTATGCTTTTTGTCCCACTCTTTGGATATTTTCTTTGCCCTAGCTAGCTTTTCTACAAAATCTTGCATTGTAGTATGATTTGGTGAACTTATTATGGGTTGCCAGGCACTTATTATTTTATCTTCATACTCATCCTCTTCCATCCATAGAGGATTAAATTTGAAGGGAACTAGGGGTTTCTTTTCTCGGGGGCTTATTATTAAAGAGACTGGTTTGTGATATGAGTTCCCCCCTGTATCTATTATGTATTTTAGTATTAGGTTCCAGTTAGTAAGTTCTTTTCTACCATAAAATGATCTAACCTTTTGGAGATGGCCTAATATCCTCCCCTTTTATTCCTCCAAGTGGGCTCCAATTTTAACGGAGCAACATCCACCATCTTCCTTTTTTCAAAGAGGTAAAAAAAGTAAGAGCTTAGAGCATCTTGTCTGGCGTTTTCTCCCTATTTCCCCCCCATTGTTAAGGTTAAATTTAAGTCTCCCCCCAAGATTACATTTGGTTGGTCTATTGAGCCACTGTGACTGAAATTTTCCCAGATGGTTTTTCGTTCAAAGAAAGGTCCACACACATTTAGAATTGTAAATTCTATCCCTGTTTCTCCATCTCTGAGTTTAGTTTCTAAAACTGAATCATGTTTTTTAATTGCAATTCGTTGTAGAATTGGGATCCATGCTTTCACTAAAACTCCTGAATGCCCATCTACATCAATACTCTCCATTTCCCAGTCTTTAACTATCTCTTTAATTATTTCTTCTGCTTTGGATCCTTCCAACATTGTTTCTTGGATCATTAATACTGTAGGTCTAAGGTTGTTGATCAACCTTTTGAGGGAGGATTTTTTTGAGGCCCCATCAAGTCCTCTTGAATTGAAGGTTAGTAGGTGCATCAATCACCCCTACCTTGGGTTGATACTCTAAGAGCCCATTTAATTGTAGCATGTTTCCTTTCTTTGATGTCTAACGCTGCTTGTACTTGAGCCTTGGAAAGTTAGGATTTCCTGCCTAATCTAGGTTTCTGTAAGGTATTGAGTGCCAATTCGACTAAGGAAACCCCTTCTTCTTCTTCTTCTAAGGAGGTACTTCTTGATATGAGATCGTAAGTTCTTTTGATCTCTACCTTTTTGCAAGGGTTTTTTAAATTCAAATTTTGCTCCTTTAAAGGTGAAGCAGTAAAAGTTTTCGTGAATAGGGAAGGTGTAAGAGAGTCATTTTTACCTTCATCCTTCTGAGCTGAAAAGGCATCCAGTGCCTTTGCACTCTCTGTTTGCTGAGGTTGGCTTTCTCTGTCAGGTTCACCATCGGTGTCCCTTGCTTTCAATTTTGTTGACTCTTTCACCTTCCCTTTATTTTCGCCATCCTACATAGGAAATGGTTCAAACTGTATTTTTGTTGGTAGAGGTTGTTCTCCTTTACCCTGTTCATCCTGCAATAAAACTTGTTCGACGGGCTCCTCTAATGATTCTGCTTCATTCCCTTTAAGCCTCCCCATTTCCATTATTCTTGATTGATTTGAAGTAGCCTTCGTGGGAATTAGTTTTTCTTTTTTAACGTAGACTTTCTTATGGAAAGGTTTCATGAAGGTGGTCGAACAATCTTTCTGTAGATGCCCGACTCTTCTACAATTGAAGCATCTAAAGGGGATTTTCCAGTAGTTTATCCGCTGCCACCAGACACTTCCATGCATCATAATATTGTGATATTCAAACAACCCATCCCTCATGTCCATCTCAACCAGTATCCAAGCACACCTTTGATCTAATTTCTCCTCCCAGTTTTCCTCCATGGCAATGGACTTTCCTAGTTGTTCCCAAAGGCTTCAAAGATATTTGGTTGCTAAAAAACCATGGGGAGGATTGGTAATATGACCCAGATTTACTGCACGTTGTGTGGTGTTCTGTACGCGTTGAAATCGACCATCCAATTTTTTAGAATTAGTCTCGACGGACCCCATCTCCAATTCTTCTCCAAAAGTTTGGTGTTATCCTCCATGCTACGAACTTTGATTAAAAATAAGCCCTTGGGTAGATCGTCAAAAATTGGTTCATATCCTAGAACGCTTATCCAATTGACCTGTAACCACCGTTGCAGTGATTCTCTGGCCGTCACCTTCCTATAGAAGCAACTAACCAAGGCGTGAGCAAGAAAATCCGGTACATGTTCCAGGATTTTATCCTTGCATACGAGTAATTCTGGGTTGTCATTCCTTGCTCGCATCCCTCTGCACTTCTTTGGTAAAGATGGCGACTTGCTCACATGCTCCTTCTTGAGTTTTGGTTGATCATTGCATTTCATGGGGACCGTTAATGGATCATTACCCGACGAAACTTCCGTCTGTGCCATGATCTCCGCTTGTGTGGTTCATACTTTGACTTCTGTGCAAAAAATCGAACTAGAATCACTGACCACATCGTAATCGACCTCTTCATTATAGATGATTTCAATGTCCAATCCACCCATGCTCGAATTCTTCTCCTGTTTTTCAATCCGTTCCCATTAAGAGTTAAAAGTCAAAAGTTAAAACAAAAACTCCTTGCTCCTCGCACAAACTCTCACCTTCCATCCTGTTGTCGTAGAGCAACATTTTGGCTTAGAGCATGGAGGGACTTTAAACCCTTCCTGAGAGCGAAATAGTTGTCTTAAACCTTCTTGCACCCTTAAGATCTTTGTTTTCCTCACACTTCCTTCCACAGCCAGGCTTTTTGCCTTTCACCTTTCCGAAGTGCGGAAATCGGAAACCTTACTTTTCCGATTTTCAAATTCCTGTCCTTCCAGACTTCCGTCTCCGCACTTTGGAATGCAAAAATTGAAAGATCAATTCTCCAATTTTCTGACTTCGGCAATTTCGCACTTTTTCCTTTGCACTTCGGAATGCGGAAATCAAAAGATCAATTCTCCAATTTTTGGACTTCGGCAATTTTGCACTTCTGCACCCGTACTTCCGCACCTGCACTTCTGCCTCCGCACTTCGGAATGCGGAAATCAGAAGATTAATTCTCCATTTTTCAGACTTTGGCACTTCCGCACCTGCATTTCTACACCTACACTTCTGCACCCGCAGTTCCGTTCCCACACTTTCGTCGCCACACTTCTGCCTCCGCACTTCGGAATGCATAAATCAGAAGATCAATTCTCCAATTTTTAGACTTCGGCAATTTTCGCACCCATACTTCGACACTTGCACTTTTGCACCCGCACTTCCGCACCTGCACTTCCACACCCACACTTCTGCTCGCTCACTTCCATCCCCGCACTTCCGCCCCCGCACTTGGGAATGCAAAAATCGGAAGATCAATTCTCCAATTTTTAGACTTTCGGAATTTCTGCACCCCCACTTCCGCACCTGCATTTCTGCACCCGCAATTTTGCTCCCGCACTTTCACCCCCGCACTTCTGCCTTTGCACTTTGGAATGCAAAAATCGGAAGATCAATTTTCCAATTTTTAGACTTCGGTAGTTTCCGCACCCCATATATATATGTATATATGAGTTTGTGGGTTGATCTAAGTTAATGTTTTATAATGGACTCGGGATTTGGGATTATTAAATTGTTGGGCAAAAGAATGGACCATGTACATTAACTCTCTTAATATGGCATGTATAAGGCTAATGGTTGGACATGATAAATTATGTTGGATAGGCAATAATCAGGTGGGACAAGTTACTACTAAATATGCATAGAAGTACATTGATACTTTTGAAAATTTGATGTTCCCAAATGGTGGTTCGAGTAGCTATGTAAATGGAAAATACCAATGAAAATCAAATGTTTTATTTGGTTGGCGTTGGAAAACTATTTACTAATGCGGGACAACTTACAATGAAGACATTAGAGTGCACCAAATATTTGTGTGCTTTGTTTTAGGGCCGAGGAGACTGTTAATCATTTATTTGTTTCATGTCCCTTTGGTCAAAATCTGTGGAGCCAAATTGATGAACAACTTAAGTTAAATCAAACTTGGGGAAATTTGACTTTGGATGCTAGTTTCTACTCTGGGATAATAAAAAAATATAGAATGGAAATTTCTCCCAGCCTTCTTTTGCTGGGAAATATGGAGGACTAGAAACAAACTTATATTTGAGGATAAACATATTAATTGTTTTGTTAGTGCTATGAGAACTATTTCTTTGCGCTTTTCTTTGCTCAAAGAATTTGAAGTTAGAGCTAAAAAAAACTTTTCCATATACAACTTTTATCAAACTCTATGGAAGGTATGGCATATGTTTTTTTTTATGGAGTTGCGCAAGATGGAATATGTGGAACAGGTGCTATCCTCGGGATAAATGAAGATCATTATTTCAGACTTCAACTTAACCGTGGTAATGGCATTAACACCAAAGATGATCTCCTTGCTTTGTGGTCTGTTAAGACTCTCCTATAATTTGAGCATTGATACTTTACGTATTTTTGGAGACTCTTTAGTCATCATCAACTAGGTAAACAATATTTGGCCATTGAAAATTATCTCCCTTCAGCAGTGGTGTTCCATAATTCAGATATTATTGAGTTCCTTTAAAAGGTTAAATTTTAGGCATATCTTTCAAGAACAAAACATGGATGCTGATACAATGTCAAAAGAGGCTCTTTTTTCTATAGTGGGATTTTATCTTGGGGAGAACTTGTCGAAGGTTTTGAAGAAGATCATAGTTTTTTCTAATGTTTTGAATTTGCAGATACCTTGGGATGATCTTCTTAGAAAGGTCTTATGTTGATGTTTCTTTTTTGACAGTATAGTTCTATTTGGATAGGTGAAATATGAAGACAATGTGTTCCTAATGGAATGGAGTGATGTATTAAAAGTTTTTTTGGACTGGTGTACTTTATGAGTCTTTTTATCTAATAATTCTTAAGCTCCACATGGTGATGTACTTTTTCATTACATGTTAATAATAAAAATACATGTTTTTTTCTTCTTGAACAAAAAAGTCAATGTTTTATAATCAATAATATCATACTTCTAATGTAAATCGAGGAAAAATAATAATAATTTTTGAATTGAAATAAAATATTAAAAATATGTTTAACATTTATTTATTATAATAAATTGCCAAATTTTTTACAAATACATCATTTTTATTTGTAAAATTTCGATATAACCTAAAAATTCAATGGTATACTACTTTTTTTTTCTAAATAATAATAGATGTGTTTACCTAGTTTAGTATTCAAAATGATGGAATTTTGTTATGGAAATTTGGTATAACTCAAATTCACATTCTCTTAATAACGGTATTTTACTTTTCTTCTAAAATATAATAGACATGTTTACATGGTTTAATATTTAAGTGATCCAATTTTTTCAATAGATGCAAGTGCATCACTATGCTTGTATCTTTTATAATGTTACTTTTATTTTGTTTTTAAATTAACAAAGTGAAACTATGAGCAGCTTGTAATTTGTATCTGAAATATAATACACATGTTTACATGGTTTAATATTTAAGTGATCCAATTTTTTCAATAGATGTAAGTGCATCACTATGCTTGCATCTTTTATAATGTTACTTTTATTTTGGTTTTAAATTAACAAAGTGGAACTATGAGCACCTTGTAATTTGTATTTGAAATTGGCAAGGTAATTATAACTGACCTTATAAATAAAAAAACTGTATATCTTTTTGTGTGTGTAGTGGGCCTAATGGTTAAGAACATGTGTTTCCTCTCAAGAGGTCATGGGTTGAAAACACTTGTTTTAAAATAAAATCTTTAGAATAAGGACATATCTTCCTCTCTTGTGCATCGTACCACTTAGAGCAACTTTTTTTAAATCGTGATTTTTGGTGTGCATGTCATGGGCACCGAAATGCTTTACTGATAGAAGTGCAATGTGTGTGTTTATATATATATATAAAGAGAGAGAGAGAGAGAGAGAGAGAGAGAGAGAGAGAGAGAGAGAGAGAGAGAGAGAGAGAGAGAGAATCACTTGAACTCCTATTTTCTTCTTCTTATAAACCCCTCTACTCCAATCCTATCACCAAAATCACTAAGCAGGTTACTAAAGAAATAAATTCCTCTTCGCTCAACCACTTCATAAAAAACGTATTTTTCCCTGCAATCCCAACCTCCTAAAATTTACGGCCAACCTAAACTCCATAAGAAGCACATCCCTCTTTGACCCATTGTCAATGCAATTGGATCCCATACCCGTGACCTATCCTGATTTCTTTCCAAGAAGCTCAAACCCTTCATCGGTCTAACTCAATCTTTTATTAAAAACTCCACTGATTTTATCAACACAATTCAGGATTTTAAACTAGAATATCACGATCTAATGGTAAGCTTCGACGTTGTTTCTCTCTTCACTAAAATATTGGTTCCCGAAGCCCTTGACATCATCTCTAATTTAGTCGATAAAGAGACCCTTCATCTTATTAAGACCTGCCTTACTTCTACCTTTTTCTGTTTCAAAGATAAGTTCTATGAACAAAGTGAAGGCACTACCATGTGATCCCATATATCCCCTTTCGTTGCTAACATATTCATTGAACATTTTCAAACCCTAGATCTCATTTCCTTTTCCCTCAAACCCAAATGTTGGTTTAAGTTTGTGGATGATACCTTCATCATTTGGACTCACGGTACTTCCTTTTCTGGATGTCTTGGTTACCTGACAACAAGATGGATCCCTATCTCAACAAGTTTATTAGAAAAAGACACACTGCTAGATATTTTCATGCTCATTCCCATCACCATCCCTCTCAAAAAATGATAATTGTCAAAACTCTTATTCCCAGAGTTGTTCAAGTCTCCAATCCCTAACACCTTAACCAATAAAAATCCCACCTTACCAAGTTCCTGTTGTCCAATGACTACCCCCAATGCCTTATCAACCAATCCTTCATCCAAAAACCAAACCCCCCAAACCTTTTTAGCCTCCCCTTTCAGTCATCTCCCTTCCTTATATCCATGGAATCACTGATTGTATCTCAAAATTTTTAATTAAAAAGAACATTAAAACAATATTCAAACCTCATAAGACTCTTAAACAACTATTTAGGAGGTAAAAGACAAATGTAATCCGTTTCTATCCCAAGGCGTCTACCAAATACCCTGATCCTATGGAAAAACCTACATAGGGCAAGTTGGAAGATCCATCTAAACCCGTCTTAAAGAAAATATCACAGACACCAATCGCAATCATCTAAACAAATATGTTAATGCAGAGCATTCCTTTTACTCCAAACACAACATTTTTTTATCAAACCAAAATTCTAGCCTCCACAACTTAGTAATCCTACACACTTATTACAGAAGCTTTGGAAATGGAAAAACACTCAAATAACTTCAATCAAGAGGAGGTCTATAAGCTAATCCATTCTTGGAAACCTATGATTCGTCATCTCAATCATTCTCATCACTAATATCTCCCTTACCCTTCCAATCGTTTGCCTTACATTTTTTTATTTTTAATTATTCCGCCCTAATCAATTCTTCTAACCTATTTTTTTTTCTCCTTGGTATTCCTTCTAACTCCCCACTTTTTTTGTTATCTCATAACTTTACTCCCACACTTGTTTGTAATTTTTCTTTTTTCTTTTATTGTTATGTCCCCAACGGGGACATTTATGATTCGTGAGGTTCTATTTTTTTATCCTTCAAAACCTTGGTGTCTCCAATGTTTACAGTATTTTTTATTTAATTTTTTTTGTCAAGAGGTTATTGGTGGGGATCAGGTGATGCCATCCCTTGGGAGTCCCCTCCCTATCATTGACGGTTGTATTATGTTAGCAAACAATTTTTTTTTGTGCTAGGTTACATGTGGCTTTGTGACGCTCCTTTTGCGATGTTCAAGGCACAGTGCATGTTTTAGCTGGTTGTGCCATGGTTTGGTGTGTCGTAGGAAGGTCATATTTCCTTTGCGGAGGTGAGGTTCATTATGAGTGGTTGTACAATGGCTCTTTCGTGTATTATGCGGCAGGTTTCAACTATGGAACAATACCATGGGTCTATGTCGATTGATTGCATTCGACCTATATTTATTTCTTCTAGGTGGGATTCAATGATGTTTTTATTGCAAGTGGCTAGTTCAATTGAGGTTGCGCGGGTGATTAATTTTTGTAGATTCTTTTCATAGTTTGCAAAGCCACACTTCAAGGAAATGGAGGTTTTTTATAAGGGTCCTCGCTTGATTGAGAAGTTTCTATGGTTTCGATCTCTGTGCTATGGGGTCATCACCACGATCGGGTTGACACTGTTATCACTTAACCTAACCTTCTGGGATGACTTGACCTTCTAATATACAACTTTCAATCGATCCATTCAATTCAAGCCTTTCTATTATACCTTTCAATCTATCCATCGGGATCTTCTTGTCAATCTAGACTTTTCTCCATGCCCTTGAATCTGACCTAGGTTGACTACAAAATGAATGTCAGGAAGTCATGTTTCACCCACTCACAAAGATTGTTGGTCTAGCTTTATGCATTCATTCCATCCACCACAGTTGGGTTATTCAGGTGGTAGAAGGGGTCCGAGTTGTGCCTTGCTTGACCAAATATAAATCCCATATTCCTTTCATGGCATCCAATTCCTTAGCTGCAGGATCTATTGGGAATAAGAATAAATAGGTTTATGATCTTGTGCAAGGTTAATGATCTCAAATGGACTTGCACAGTATTACCATTGTCATGTTTGTGTAAATGCTATTGGTAGATAACTAAATGTTATTATAATTGGTTCCATTTAATGATATGTTAGATAGATGGTTCAACCATTAACTAAGTCGTGTAAACTTTGTTTATTATCTTTGCTAGGTTAGGCCCAATAAGAAATCTCCGTGGGACGATATCATCTAAACTGCAATGGAACACGTTTTCCTATTTCGAATGGCCAAGGTGTTTCCTATTTGAACGAGACTACAGTAAGTCCTTCCCTTTAGTGTCTGGTGGGTATCCATTGATGGGGCCTTTTATCGTGGTCTAGTGAGGCCTTTTAAAATTAAAACTTTTTCCATGTTTTTTTTATTTTTATTTTTATTTTTAAAAATAAGTGGTATGGTTTTATATCTCTAAACTCGCTTTGGATAAATATAAATAGATTTGAATAGTGAGGTAGCACTCTATGATAGACAATTTATCTAGGGGTGTGCCATCAATTCTCCATTGTACTGCTTCACCCATGAACGCAACATCTTCAAAATGTTCGGATTTATAATTATAGCAAGTGGAATAGCAGTGGTTGTGGTTGCTATTAATCTGTCACAATAATCTAGGGACTAAACACAAGTCTCATTAAAGATTAATAACAATAAGTCATGAAAATGGTGTAATTGTGCTACAAAATGAGTAGCCACTCTGTATATTCACACAAAGAATGAGAAATACAATACACGATCATGCTGTAAGCATGAATGACAAAGCAATTCGAATTCCCAAGGAGGTCATTCGAATTGAATGAGTGAGTCTAGCTTAACTGAATGTAAGCCACATTCAACACTCAAGTTAACCACTGATCAAAACCCTAATTGACTCAACTAAGCCCTAGCTGAAGTTGGAGTGCAATAAATGACAGAGTATAACTGAAAGTAGGTCAGACACATGTCACAACAAGCCAACCATCAAGTGGTAGTGCATCAATGACTCCAATGAACCCCGATGAGGTTAACTGAAGTGTAACTGAACATCCGAAGTGGTTGGAGGCGCCCCTGTTGAATCTAGTTCATTAAATAATCAATAAATAATATATTTAATGATGGAGGGCACCTTCACTTCTCTGTTTAACTAATTGTAACCAGCAGTTAGCAATATGGGGCATTAATAACACTCAGATCACCCCAGGAGTGCTCCAGTTAGCCTCCCCAAATGTAGGAGAAGGCTAATTTAGCCTCTTTGACTGAAGGTAGGCGTGGGTGTGATCTAGCTGATGTCATCTAGTGCTTCTCTTATGTCAATTAAGTCAATAATACGTAGGATAGTTGTTTAACTAGGCCAGATTGACCAAAAAGAGTGTGTAAGGTTGTAAATGTCTCCAACACCCCCCCTTAAGCTATACTCAGGAGGAGTTAGAAAACACAAATCCATAAAAATTCTAGGGCCTCGGCAACTAAGGCCATAGGTCACCCTGTACAATGCCGAAACTAAAACAATTCTAAAAAACAAACTAAGCGAGGAAAAGAGGGAAAACCATGTGGGAAAAAACCCCCCTCAAGCTAAACACTGAAAGTAGTCTAATCACCCTGATGGACTCATCCCCAACAGTGAACGGAGGAAAGTGAACTTCTTTTCTGAAAATCTCTTAGTGAAGATGTCTGCAATCTGCTCATAAGTCGGGCGGTATTGCAGAATGATGGTCCTGTCATGCAGTAGCTCCCTCATATAGTGCATGTGGATTTCTACATGCTTGGTCCTCTGCCTGGTAACATGATCTATGGATATCTTAATAGCACTTTGATTGTCACAAAAGAGGACAGTGGAAAAATTACTACCAAGATCAAACTCTGAAAGAATACCTTGCAACCAAACTGCTTGGATGCAAGCATTCATCGTTCCTCGATACTCGGCCTTTGCTGAAGATAGTGCTATGGCAGCCTGCTTTTTGCTAGACCAGCAAATGGATCCACCACCAAACATGAATACATATCCGAAAGTAGACTTCCGATCAATAGAATCACCCACCCAATTGGAATCTGGGTATCCACCCAGCTCTAGCTCGGAGTCTGCAGCATAGTGAATGCCGTAGGTCCTGGTTCCGTGAATATACTAGAGGATCCTTTTGGCTGCCTTCCAATGAATATCATGAGGTTGTTGCATGTATCTTGATACAACATTCATGGCATGATAGATATCAGGCCGATAATGTGTCAAGTACAACAAGCTACCAATCAGCTGTCGATAGATAGTGCAGTCCATGGGAGGTGTGCTTTTTCCTTCTTCAAGGCTACTCCCTGAAAGGAGAGGGAATGGTGCAGGCCTACATTCAACCATGTTAAACTTAACTAACAGGTCTGATATGTATTTGGATTGAGTGACCATTATACCATTAGAATTTTGCTCAATTTCAAGCCCCACAAATTGCTTTAAAAGCCCCAAATCGCTCATTTCAAATGCATTGTGGAGAGCAATTTTGATAGCTGAAATGGAAGCAACTGTGCTACCTGTGATCAGTAAGTCATAAACATATAAAACAATAATAATCAAATGACTAGCAGACTGTTGTATATACACATTTGGATCTGATCTACACCTTTGGAAGTTTTGCGAGAGAAGGAAGGCATCCATCTTGGAATACCACTCTCTTGGGGCCTGTTTTAACCCGTATAGTGACTTCTTTAGCTTGCAAACCAAAGATGGATCAGAGATGTAGCCCTCAGGCGGCTTCATGTATATCTCCTCATGAATATCTCCATGCAAAAAGGCTGACTTAACATCCATATGATGCACTTCCCAGTGCGTAGATGCTGAAATTGCTAAAACTAGGTAGATGGAGTCCATTTTTGCAACCGGTGCAAAAGTCTGATGGTAGTCCACACCTTGGACCTAAGAGAAAAAATTTGCTACCAGCCTTGCCTTATGTTTGCAGGTGTTGCCATCAACAGCAACCTTGGTCCGAAACACCCACTTGCATTGAACCAATTTCCTTCTCGGAGGAAGAGAAACTAGCTCCCAAGTAGTGTTTTTCTGAAGAGAATTCATCTCTTCATCCATGGCAACTTGCCATCTTGGATCCTTCCGAGCATGGTAGGTAGTAGGATTTTGGGTCTGAACTAATCATCAAATAACAAGTTTCAGATAGCAAATTATCAGGACAAGAGAGCGCAATACCTGCTCTTTGGAAATCAGACTGGGTTCTCCTTGGATCATCCAGATTTTCAATGTTATCTCTTGCGGAGGAGAGTGTCTGTCGGGCCCATGTGGGAAGATGATTTTGTACTTCAGGTTCTGATTCAGCATATGATGTTTGCTGCACACTGATATCAGAAATTAGAGGATCCAAATCAGGGTCATCACCCCCAATTTCATCATCCAAATATTCAGTAGAATAGGAAGGAAATTCAACAGTTTTCTCTTTCACTAGTTCCACTTCCTGAAGAGGCTCATCGAACTTGACACTCCTTTCGATGATGATCTGTTTTGTTTTGATATCTAGCAGCTTGAAACCTTTTGATTCATCAAGATACCCAATAAACAGACATTCGATGCTTTGCAGTTGCAAAGCCCTTCTTTTATTAAGTGGAATCCGGGCCCATGCAGTGGACCCAAACACACGCAGGTTCGACACATTCGGCTTGTGTCCGAAGTATGCTTTGAAAGGGGTATTCCCTTTCATGGATGAGTGTGGCACTCTGTTATGAATGTATGTTGCAGCATGCATGGCTTCATCCCATGAATTTGCAGCCAACTTCTTTGATTCCAACATACAGGTGGTCATCTCCTTGAAAGACCGATTCTTCCTTTCTGCTACATCGTTCTGCTGGGAAGTGTAGGGAATTGAATGTTGGATTTGCCAGTCTCCAAGGATGAAAAGGAGTCTCTTTCAACCATCATGTGGTTCGAAGCTCCAAAATCAATCAAAAGTGCTTTGGACTTCGAAGTGCTTGCCCTGAGGGCATGAACTTTTTCATGCTGTGGTTCTCGATCTTGCTGATCTCTCCTCCAAAAGCTTTCTGGAAGATTGATGTGATTTCTCTCAAGGAGAGAGGTAGCTTCATCAAGCTTCTTCTTCATGCAGGCATGTTTAGGGTGGAAGCCCTTCCCATAGTATGAACACTTGACTTTTTCCTTTCCATGATGCCCTTTCCCTTTGTTCTTCTTTGAGTCAGAAGACTCATCATGCTGCTAGTTTTCAACTTTAGGCTTAGGAGCTTCAAATTTAGTTTTTGGGTGCTTCTGCTACTTTCCTTCACCGCTCCTCGATACTCGGCCTCTGCTAAAGATAGTGCTATGGCAGCCTGCTTTTTGCTAGACCAGAAAATGGGGCCACCACCAAACATGAATACATATATGGAAAGTAGACTTCAGATCAATAGAATCACCCACCCAATCAGAATCTGTGTATCCAACTAGCTCTAGCTCGGAGTCTGCAGCATAGTGAATGCCGTAGGTCTTGGTTCCCTAGATATACTGGAGGATCCTCTTGGCTGCCTTCCAATGAAGATCATGAGGCTATTGCATGTATCTTGATACAACATTCACGACATAACAGATATCAGGCCGAGAATGTGTCAAGTACAACAAGCTACCAATTAGCTGTCGATAGATAGTGCAGTCCATGGGAGGTGTGCTTTTTCCTTCTTCAAGGTTGATCCCGGAAAGGAAAGGGAATGGTGCAGGCCTACATTCAACCATGTTAAACTTGACTAACAGGTATGATATGTATTTGGACTGAGTGACCATTATCCCATTATAATTTTGCTCAATTTCGAGCCCCAAAAATTGTTTTAAGAGCCCCAAATCACTCATTTCGAATGCATTGTGGAGAGCAGTTTTGATGGCTGAAATGGAAGCAACTGTGCTACCTGTGATCAATAAGTCATAAACATATAAAACAATAATAATCAAATGACTAGAAAACTGCTGTATATACACATTTGGATCTGATCTACACCTTTGGAAGTTTTGCGAGAGAAGGAAGGCATCCATCTTGGAATACCACTCTCTTGGGGCCTGTTTTAACCCGTATAGTGACTTCTTTAGCTTGCAAACAAAATATGGATCAGAGATGTAGCCCTCAGGATGCTTCATGTATATCTCCTCATGAATATCTCCATGCAGAAAGGCTGACTTAACATCCATATGATGCATTTCCTAGTGCTTAGATGCCGAAATTGCCAAAACTAGGCGGATGGAGTCCATTTTTGCAACCGGTGCAAAAGTCTGATGGTAGTCCACACCTTGGACATGAGAGAAACATTTTTCCACCAGCCTTGCCTTATATTTGCAGGTGCTTCCATCAGCAGCAACTTTGGTCCGAAACACCCACTTGCATTGAACCGATTTCCTTCCCAGAGGAAGAGAAACTAGCTCCCAAGTAGTGTTTTTTTGAAGAGAATTCATCTCTTCATCCATGGCAACTTGCGATCTCGGATCCTTTTGAGCATGGTAGTAGGATTTTGGGTCTGAACTAATCATCAAATAACAAGTTTCAAACAGCAAATTATCAGGACAAGAGAGCGCAACTGGAAATCAGACCGGGTTCTCCTTGGATCATCCAGATTTTCAATGTTATCTCCTGTGGAGGAGAGTGTCTGTCGAGCCAATGGGGGAAGATGATTTTGTACTTCAGGTTCTGATTCAACATCTGATGTTTGCTGCACACTGATATCAGAAATCAGAGGATCCAAATCAGGGTCATCACCCCCAATTTCATCATCCAAATATTCAGTAGAATAGGAAGGAAATTCAGCATTTTTCTCCTTCACTAGTTCCACTTCCTGAAGAGGCTCATCGAACTTGAAACTCCTTTCGATGATGATCTGTTTTGTTTTCATATCTAGAAGCTTGAAAACTTTTGATTCATCAGGATACCCAATAAACAGACATTCGATGCTTTGCGGTTGCAAAGCCCTTCTTTTATCAAGTGGAATCCGGGCCTATGCAGTGGACCCAAACACCCACAGGTTCGACACATCTGGCTTGTGTATGAAGTATGCTTCGAAAGGGGTCTTCCCTTTCATGGATGAGTGTGGCACGCTATTCTGAATGTATGTTGCAGCATGCATGGCTTCAGCCCACAAATTTGCAGCCAACTTCTTTGATTCCAACATACAGGTGGTCATCTCCTTGAGAGACCGATTCTTCCTTTTCGCTACACTGTTCTGCTGGGGAGTGTGGGGAATTGAATGTTGGACTTGAATACCACTTTGGGAGCATATATGTAGCAACTCATTACTGACATACTCCCCACCATTATCAGATCTCAAGATCTTGATCTTAAGCCCAAAGGCATTCTCGATCAAGGCCTTCAGTTCAGTGAATTTTTCACATACTTCAAACTTCTTTTTGAGAAAGAAAACCCATGCATACCTTGAAAAATCATCAATAAAAGTCAGAAGATACCTTGATCCATTCATGGATGTGACAGGCATCGGACCGCTGATCTCAGAATGTATCAGCCCCAATATGCATGTAGCTTGGTTTGCCTTCCCTCGATCGTACTTGTGCTCAAGGTGTTTTCCAACCACAGAGCCCTTGCAAATTCCAGTGGTTGCCTTGATGGTTGGGAGGCCTTCAAGCATGGAGTTTTTCTGTAATTGCTGCAAATATTTGAAATTTAGATGGCCAAACCTTTCATGCCATAGCCTACTAACTTCATTTCCATGAGTTAGCAGAGCGATGGGATTTGCATCTGCCACAAAGTGGGAGAACTCATAGGATTTTGCATGATGGTTTTCAAGGCCTTTAACAATGAGTTTCCCAAATGCAAGTTCCGTTATCTCAACATTATTCGGGCTGAAAGATACTCTCTTAGGCACTCCTGTATGTGTCATCTAATAGACACTAAGGAGATTTGATGCCAGATACGGTACATACAAAACATTTGAAAAATAGCCATTTTCAAGATCAACCGTACCTTGTGCTTCTGAAATGATGGTGGAGTCATCTCCCATGTGGATGGGGATGGATTTGTCGGTCTCCAAGGATGAAAAGGAGTCTCTTTCAGCGATCATGTGGTTCGAAGCTCCAGAATCAATCAAGAGTGATTTGGAATTCGAAGTGCTTGCCTTGAGGGCATGACCTTTTTCATGTTGTGGTTCCCGATCTTGCTGATCTCTCCTCCAAAAGCTTTCCATAAGCTTGATGTGATTTCTCTCAAGGAGAGAGGTAGCTTCATCAGGCTTCTTCTTCTTGCAGGCATGTTTAGGGTGGAAGCCCTTCCTGCAGTATGAACACTTGATTTTTTTCCTTTTCATGATGCCCTTTTCCTTTGTTCTTCTTTGAGCCAGAAGACTCATCATGCTGCTGGTTTTCAACTTTAGGCTTAGGAGCTTCGAATTTAGTTTTTGGGTTCTTCTGCTACTTTCCTTTACCCTTCAGATCTTTAGGCCCCAAGACATGGAAGGCTTGATCACGGGAGGATCTGAAGATCCTCATCTGGACAAGCTTATTATGTTCACTTGTTAGGGACTCAATGAAGGCATTGAGTGTAGGCATCTTCCATCCAGGGGTTGTGAGATTCCCCACACTGAATGTAGAGACAAAAACTGAATAATCAGCTCCAAGTTTGGAGAGTATGGCGAGGATGAGCTGATCATCCTCTTTCTCCACTTTGCATTGCTTCAACAATAAGACAATGTGCTTGAACTTTGTGAAAAAATCACTCAAGGTCTTGAAATTGGAAGGCTGGAGAGACATCAATTCATTTTCGAGCTGGTAAACTCTCAAATCATCCTGCTTTCCATACAGGGCTTCCAATTTGTCCCAAATTTCCTTTGGAGTCTTTAATCCTGAAAGATGGAAAAGAAGATCCCGGGAAACAGAGAGGCACAAGAATCCGAATGCTTCATCCTTCTTGTTTAAGAATCTAGATTTGTCTATTGCAGAACCAGGCTCTTCTTCAGTGTCCATGGTGACCCTATAGAGTCCTTTGGAGCGTAGCTGGATCTCCATGTCTCCTTTCCATGAGTGGAAATTGAACAGAGTCAAAAGATCTACTGAAGAAGCCATCTGAATCTGCTGGAGCGAATGCTTTCACCTGTCAAAAACCTGAAAATCACAACAAAAAGGGCAATGTAAGGCAGGACAACCTACACATTTTAGGCTTTCATCACACCCAGCATAGTCAATCAAGCAAGCTTGATCAAGAAGTTCTTTACTTGGGGTATTAAGTGGTAAGCCTTTGCTTTTGGTGCAATGCTGGATTTTTGAGCTATTGCTCAATTTTCATGCAAGATCTGTCAAAAACCTTGTTTTTGAGAGATCTGAGCTTCATCTCACCGTGAGCTTTGATACCATATTAATCTATCACAGTAATATAGGGACTAAACACAAGTCTCATCAAATATTAATAACAATAAGTCATGAAAATGGTGTAATTCTGCTACAAAATGAGTAGCCACTCTGTATATTCACACAAAGAATGAGTAATACAATACAAGATCATGCTGCAAGCATGAATGACAAAGCAATTCGAATTGCCAAGGAGGTCATTCGAATTGAATGAGTGAGTCTAGCTTAACTGAATGTAAGCCACAGTCAACACTCAAGTTAACCACTGATCAAAACCCTAATTGACTCAACTGAGCCCTAACTGAAGTCGGAGTGCAATAAATGACTGAGTCTAATTGAAAGTAGGTCAGACACATGTCACAACAAGCCAACCATCAAGTGGTAGCGCATCAATGACTCCAATGAACCCCGACGAGGTTAACTGAAGTGTAACTGAACATCAGAAGTGGTTGGAGGCGCCCCTGTTGACTCCAGTTCATTAAATAATCAATTTAATGATGGAGGGCGCCTTCACTGCTATGTTTAACAGATTGTAACCATCATTTAGCAATATGGGGCATTAATGACACTCAGATCACCCCCGGAGTGCTCCAGTTAGCCTCCCCAAATGTAGGAGAAGGCTAAGTTAGCCTCCTTGACTGAAGCTAGGCATGGGTGTGATGTAGCTGATGTCATCTAGTGCTCCTATGATGTCAATTAAGTCAATAATACTTGGGATAGTGGTTTAACTAGGCCAAATTGACCAAAAAGAGTGTGTAAGGTGGTAAATGTCTCCAACAGTTGCGCAGTCCTAGGGTGGTTGTGTGTGTTTTGTTTATCGTTTATCTCACTTTTGCTTTTGTTCAAATATTCTAATTAATTATTGACAATTATACAAGCGTGCTAGTGGTAATTGTTCATCTCGCTTTTTCTTTTGCTCCAATATTCTAACTAATTATTGACAATTATAGAGGTCTCCTTGTGATAGTAATAATACTACTGCTTTTTGATTAGCAGATAGTTAATTAGGTTTAAAGGGCATGCATGGTTAAATGACCATGGATGATGGTGAAAGGTGGTGTTACAAAAGATTTGAAGAACCTTGATAATTAGTATCATGATTACACTATAAATACTATTATGGGTAAGTTGCATTAATAGGAAATGTCCTTTCATCAAATGGGGTTTGGAAAAGCATAGCTGTGTATCTAATCATGCATTCTTATACAATGAACAACAATATATATCAATATGGGAGTAAATTAGCATTCTATAATGATAACAAATGGTTAATTTGGGGTTTAGAGTTTTGCCCAATGTTCATTTCCATGTGAAACACCCAACAATACCATGTGGTTAATAACATGGTCCCGTGGAAACACCCCAAAACACCATGTTTCCACGACAATTTGACCATAAGGAAAGGGGAAGAATTTCTTTGGTTGCCATGCCAATACCCCTCAAACCACATCTCCTCATTGGGAGGACTTTGTGACAATTTGACCATAAGGAAAGGGGAAGAATTTCTATGGTTGCCATGCCAATACCCCTCAAACCACATCTTATATATCTTCAGTGGGAGGAACTTCACAAAGTCTAGGTGAACGTTCATAGCAAATGCAACAATCAAAGTAACATCATTCAAATTTTGATGCTTTTGACTCGCTTGCAATTGTTTCATACGAAGAATATTGTAAAAGTGTTTCTTCAATAATATTCAACCTGTGAAGATTATGCTAGGAAGGACTTTTTACAACAACAATGGATAATAGAGTAACTGGTGTTAGAAGCGAAGATTATGCCAGGAAGGACTTTTTACACGACAATGGATAATAGAGTAACTGGTGTTAGAAGAGCTTGAGAGGCAAAAGTACAAATGCAGGTACATTTATTTCGCCATAACCCCTACCCCACCCTTTATCCAAAAAAAACCTCTTGACATAGAAAAGTTTTTGATTTCCACAAATAGCCTTTGTATTTTCAATTTGATTTCCATTTAAGAGTTTAAATAATCACTGTTGTTATATTCTACGACAACTTGAATTGTACCCTCTGTTCAATATTATTTTATCCATTGTAGTAGAACTACCTAAAAAAACCTCATGCCAGGGATTTCCTCAACTTGCACCAAAATCTAACTTACAACCAATTTTTTACATATCCAAAAGAAAATGTTCAAGTTTTCTCCCCCTTTCTGCTCAGCTGGCCTGGAAACAACTTTGTTGTTTCTCATGATTAAAATTATGGCTTCGACTTTCTATGCTTATTCCCACAACATTGAAAGAGACTAAACACTCCTCGAACCTAGATTTTGGCTCATTAGCTTCAATTTCCCATCCAATCCAAAATCACCCTGTCAATGAAGGAACCTTGAAATCATTTTTTATCATAACATTGAAAAAAACTAAACACTCCTTGAACCTAGATTTTGGCTCATTAGCTTCAATTACCATCCAATCCAAAATCACCCTATCAATGAAGGAACCCTGAAATCATTTTTTATCATAGGCAAAAGAAATCATAACAACCCGGAAACTATTTCAAAGGTTAAAACATCATGCAACAATCACATATGACTCCTCATCTAGGTTTCAAAATCTCAAGAAACCAATATAAAATTCAACTATAAACAAATCCGATGATAAATGGTCTAGGATTACTTGCAAGCAAATCTAGGTGAGGATATAGCTATTTCTGCAGCCAAAAGGTATATGCATAAATTTTCTGCTAATATTTTCCCTGATTTCCAGAAAAACAGTAAATGCAATTGCGCCAAAAACTTCATGTTAAAACTTGTTTTACCAGCCTTTATTAAACATTCCACATTTCTTGAAATAAAAGTTTTTTCCACATTTCTTGAAATAAAAGTTTTATTATGGTCTATTGTCCACCACTTTTGAAAAGATGTTTTCATCCCTGTTATATAAAACGAGTATAGATTTATCTAAAAGGGGATCTATCAAGTAGAGATTAAATCTCTCAACCTGTAAACTCTTTTTAAGAACAAGCACAAGCACAAGCACAAGCACGGAGAGAGATCAAACCCTTTTTAAGAGAGGAAATGTTGAAGAAATGTGTAATCCAATGTTTTAGTTTATCTAATTTATGTTGCTTTATATATATGCAATTCTAAATACTTTAAATTTAATTTAAATTAATATGTTATTTTTAATAAAATTTTATTATTTTTTATAAAAGACACTGTCAACTCTAAGATGAGCACACAAGGAGTTACACATCTCTCCCCTACTGGAAAGTAAAATGCACTTCTTTAATGAAAAAAATTAGAAGTACAGTTTATGTTACCCCTTATTTAATCTGTTTTAATCATACTTCTATTTTGTCAACAACAACAAAGCGAAAAAGACCTGCCATCGTCTTCCAAGCTTCAAACTTCTCATGTCGCAAAGATCATTTGCCTTTAACTACATTCATACTCTAAATTTTTTCTTTGGTTGCACAACAAACTTTACTTATTTTACCTGTAGTGCTCACATATCAAAAAACACAGTGCATACCCAAATATTGTAACTTGCTTCCACTTCACTGCAAATGTCTCTGTTTAGGAAATAACAAGTTCTGCAAATGTCTGTTTAGGAAATAACAAGTTCTTTGCAAGTTATTGAGGTTTATGGTTAGGATTTAATGTGAACCGAACCTCTTGTCAATAACATATATGTTGTTTAACATAAAGCCTCTTTCATTTGTTGGCCACTCTTTCCATTTACTTTGCATTTTTGCTTGTCAATTACATATATTCCAAATATAATTGTGTATACAACTGATTCTGATCACACCAACCATTTGCAAAATCAGGTACAACTACAAAAATAAACATTATGTACCAACTAGGCATTGCATTTCCATAACATCTGTTTGAAAAACCCGTTTTCAGCTATTCAAACAAAATTTGTTCGCAAATTGCTTCTGCCATTCTTCCTAACACAAGCGATAGTACCACTTTCCAAAATTTGCATCTTGCTTTTCTCCACTGAATTCCGCATTGCATAATTGGTTTATGTTTAAAACACATGTTCCATACACAAGATATGGTAACAATCTCAGCAACTTCAAATATCTTTGCGCTGTTTAAATTTTCTCCAGTTCATTTAACTATAGAATTTGGCAAATGTGCAGGAACAGGTTCCACATTGACAACAAAAACATGTTGCAACTGTTTTTGACATTGGTTCTCTCAACTAGCACTAGATTTAGATTTGCAGGCCTCCAATTGCTGTAACAATTTTTGAAAAAAAAAAAAACAGAAAAAGAAAAAAAGACGTCAGCTATAAAACCTTTCCCTTTTTTGGCTACTAATATCTCTATAGCAAAACTATATTCACACATTGCCTCACATATGGACCAGTTTTACCTCAGTTTTTGAACATTGCTATGTTTTAAAACTATGGCTCTAGATCTTGAGCATAGCCTGCTTGAAACACTTGACTTCCTATTTTGTTTAAAACAAATGCTATGCGATCTGTTATATGAATGGAATTCTTGATAGTCACACTGCTCATTCATTACCTCTGCCTCGTCCTCAAAAGTTGGAGCTCTGTGCTCTTCCAATCTCCCTACACGCAATTTCCTTGAACTCTGTCAACCGCCTCACCGCTGTTGTCCTTTGCCTATTCCTTAAAGCTCTATGCTCTTCCATCTCTGTACATTCAAATTCCTCGAACTCTATCAACCGCCTCACGCTTATGTCCTCTGCTAATAATCAGAGCTCTGTGTTCTATTTACATGCAAATTCATCAAAACCTACATGCAATTTCCTCAAACTCTATCAACAGCCTCACTGCTTTCGTCATGCACCAGCTCATTACTTTCATCGGTTCTCATGACTTGCTGCATCGCCTGCCCACTTTTCCCACCTTTGAGCCCATAAGTTTGTTGCACCAACTCATTTCATGACTTTGATGCATTGATGCATCGTTTTCATTTCATGACGGTGGCCCCATCTATAATGAATAGCTCTCAGACGAGCTCACTTAGGCAGGCAGGTAAGAACAGGACTGCGCAGAGCCCTTTCACGCCAATGATCCATATCTTCCTGGGATGCCTGTCGATTTGGCTGACCTTCCTTTCCTTATGAATGCTATAAATATGATCATCATTTAACAATTGAAGCACTTGGAAGCGTGTGCATGCTTCCATTGGGTGACAAACATAAACTAGACTGGAGTTTATTCTGCTAGATTAACAATATGGGCCATGGTGAAAATGGGTGAGCTGGACAGATGCGCAGAGCCAGTAGCAAATTGACTACAGAGAACACAAGCAAACCATACATGACTTATCCTGGGAAACACTTGTGAGAAAGCCATACTGAATCTACCCTCAAGTTAAAATCATAGAATTTGTGATCACTTGAAATAACCCCAACAAGACCATAACTTTAACTTTTCTACTACATTTTTTTTTTCCGAGGAAAAAATGCCATCTTTTGATATTCAATATGAATCAAAAAGATAAAATATACATGTAATCAGCAGCATGCCAGATGGGAATCATCAGTCAAACCACCCAAACACCAACAGGATAGGAGTGAATAGTAAGTCTGCCAGCACATATGAGATAGCTAGACTAAAGTCTGATCTATGCAGACTTTTTCATCATCCCTGAGAGTTCAGGTCAGCAAGTATCGAAAAATCAATATGACCAATAAACATACAATGCAGTGCATGCCCACTAGCTGATAATCTCCCAAAACAGTCTATGATAATAGAGAAATAAGACATAACAACCCAGCTGCTGTAAAAAAAGTAAACAGCCATCAAAAAAGTGAAAAATGGCCATCTTTTATGACCTGTCCATCCATAAACTCAGAGAAGAGTCCTGAACCAATTCCCAATTTCAAAGCTCTTTTTGATAGACCATCAGCTAGTATATTATGCTCCCGGAATGTATGATTAATGGTCACAGGTGGGGCAGCATGTAGCATGTGGAATATATCATCACACCAATGTTTCAATGCGGGAATATCGAGGGCAGAGAGTTTGTTTGCCCATGAGATAATCACCATAGAATCTCCGAGAATCTGTTGTAAGCGCACACCCATCATGTTACTGACTTTAAGAACAGACCAGAGAGCCAATAGTTCAGCTCTGGTATTGGTGCCCGGACCACAACCAACCGAGAAAGAGAGATAATGGGTTTCACTGATATAGATCACAAACCCAGCTCCCCCCAATCCCAATTGTGCAGCACCATCGAAGTGTCCAGCCGGAAAAAGATGCTCAGGGGCAGATCCAATCAGCCTATGTTTTTTTGCATGGGTAGGCACAGGGTGGAGAGCAAGTAAAAGCTCAATACGGGTGATGAGATGAGGAGCAGATGGTGAACCATTTTCAAATAAACAATGGTTCCGTAAGAGCCAAACAAGCCAAAAGATGAAGAATGGAATGAAACGATGAGGTGCAGATAGAGATGTGCAGTCAAACCAGTGGGCAAGAAAGGACAGGACAGAACAGTGCGAGGTCAAAGGGAAACCCATCCGGTTCGAAAAGTGAGTGATGATGGAGGAGGTAAAAGGGCACAAAAGGAAAAGATGATGGCAATTCTCAGTGGCTTTTTTGCATAACACACATCTGCTAGGGCCATGATGACCTCGAGATTGCAGATTATCCCAAGATAGGATCTTGTCCACCGCCACCAACCAGCAAAAACAAATCATCTTCAATGGGATTTTTAGAGTCCAAAGGCAAGATAATACCCGGTTTTCCTCCAGAAAGGTATTGCTGTGTAAGAGACAGTCATATCCAATGACCGCGCTTATGGTGCCCACATGTTTTCTACTACATAATATGTCAAAGACACTTTGGAAATCCCACATCTCAAAGTTCTTACCTTTTGGGTTACCTTTCATTGTTCAAGTTTCTCTTGTACGAGATTCCCAAAATCTTAATACATGGACACTTTGAATTTATATATTCTTATGTGCTTTGATTTCATCAAATTGAATTTATATATTCTTATGTGCTTTGATTTCATCAGAAAGGTTTTAATTGCCAACTTATTATGTATTAATATTGAGATGTCTTATAAAATTTATAAACGTATTTTATTAATTTTTATATCGAAAATGGTAGTTCATGGATTGAAAGTGAAAATGTCTCCAGCCGGCCACCTGAAAAATGGTAGTTCATGGATTGAAAGTGAAAATAATTTCCTGCGAGCTGCCACTTCTACCCCTGCCTTCGGCTACCAATGTTTTCAAAAATTCTAAAATTGGGGTCATTCAATATTTGGAAAGAGATAAGCACATTTCCCTTTAATGTGATGAACATGGTTACAATTATTGTTACTATGTTGCTTTAAGTTCGGTGGCCATAGTTCATTTGTCCAATGAGTCATAAAAGGCACATGTTACATAGACTACTAAATTTGGACAATAAATGTATATGGGTAAGTGGGGAACTTGTTCCTTTTCCTAGCTTCTAGGAGCATGCAGGTTCTTTTCTTTTTTAAAATGAAATTTTTAGTAGGTGTGGTTCTTATTTCTTTTGCATGTATTTAGTTTTGTCTCAGTGATAACATGCATATTTTTCTTTCTCACTTTATTTGATTAGTTTTTCTTTTGAAGTGCAAAAAATAGTTCAGATTTGGGAGAATTGCAAACAGATAAAAAAGTTATTAAAAACAAGGTTGTTTTAGTTATTCAGTTCTCTAGGTGTGATAACCAAAGCTTACATGGAAATGGACATTTAATAAGTTTTCTTTACCGAACTTTGTCATAAAAAGCTAGAAACTCGGTTGACAATATTCAATTCGAGGGACAATATTCAGGCTGAAGCTCAATCATCTTTAGATCATAACAATGGCTTTCAGATATCAGTCCATATGCAATCTTGTGCTGAATACATTGTGTATTGATGGGTAGTCTATACACCAACACGACTTGAACACAATAATAGTTTAAACATATTAGATCTTGTCGAAATGAGCTTGGACCATAACAATGGCATTTCAGGATTGAACATTCCTTAACCAAGCTTAGACATGGTCCTTAAAATGGTGGAAGGCTATACACTTCAGTCGTTTAAAATACATGCACCTAGTTTCCACATCATGAGATTGATGAGTAGTTTTGTCAACACATTAAAAATTCAAGGAATAACCGAGTTTGTGATGAAAAACAAACTAAAATTGTTTCAATGGCTCCTAATATTTTAGCATTAGGTAATGAAACCAAAGTTTATCATAGTCCGAGAATTAAACCTGTTGAACATGATTTGTCATTGATATCAAAGGTATTGAATTGATGTCAAAGGTATTGGTCAAAAGCATTAAATTGATGTTAAAGGATCGATGAACATGCTCAAAGATAAAGGAGAGTGTTAAGGAGATTGTTGAACAATTTGTAATGTTGAAGACTTCCTCACACACAACTATCTCAAAGAAATTCATATGGACGAATGTGGAAGTCCTATAAGACCAAAGATCCCACCAGGATATTGGTCACAAGTGCACAAATAATAATCCATAAAGAAGAACATTGAATATGGTAGATATGTGCAAATACCATTTGAGTGAGACTTATGAATGAAGAACACGAAACATAGATTTATGTGTAATAATCCCACAAGGAAAGTGGTATATGGTACGAAGACTTGTATGAGATATATGTACAAAAGTCCCACAAGGGCATTGGCATATGTGCGTCATACCACACAAAGATGAATTGTGATAAGCGACACGTTCATGCAGATCTTAACTTGAAGAAGACACAAACTAGTGGGATGATAAGGAGCTTCACCAAGTGGACACATCTCTTGAGATAAGACGAATATAAATGAGTAAGAGATGGATGTGGTGAAGCAAGCTTGTGAGATGAAGATATGAGATAATCTGGCTAGACAAGTTTCAGAATTCTTTGGGGTATCAATGGATCATTGATCGCAGAAAGAGTTTTTATATACAACGAAGCCAAAGTGCACAAAACAACATATGTTGAATAGAAGAAAGTGTGCTAGATAAAGAGGATACATGTATTATGAGTGTGCGATGTTCTTACTTAGAAGAGATAGACCACAGAACAACGAAAGTGACTGAGTGAGGAATTTTATCTAGTATAAAGACGCATATCATAGAACCATAGAAGAGACACAGATTGTAGTAAATTTCGCACATCAAAGTTCTAGCAACTGGATATCTTGATGCAAATATTCAAAAGAAAGATACACGCATAAGGAGTTACAACAGTTGCAGATTGTGAATACATTCATCGAAGATAAGGTACTTGTATATTGCAGTTATTCAATACATTCTTATTTCATATTACGGAGGTTGGACGAGGTAAGGAATAGGGGGTCATAACCTCCTTCTAGCTGGTGCTAGAAAATATAAATAGGGTGTTGTAACATCATTTTTGTTGGAGCAGATAAAACCTAGGGGGTTGGAGCCTCCTTCTAGTTGCAAGTGAAAAATATAATCATGGTACTGTAGCATCCTTTCTGTTGGAGCAGATAAAACCTAGGGGGTTGGAGCCTCCTTCCAATTGTAGCTGGTAAATATAATTGGGATGTTGTGGAATCCTTTCTCTTGGAGCAGATAAAACCTAGGGGGTTGGAGTCTCCTTTTAGTTGGAGATGGAGAATATAATTCAGAAGTTGGTGCTTCCACAATCAGAGATTGCGGTTACACACAAAATAAGATATTGCCACCCCCAAAATGTATCCTAAATAAGAAATGCATTAAAAATTAATTAAAAGTAAATTAACATCACTCATCAAGTATTTAGTCAAACCCCTTTTGCCCCTTGAAATTTTTCCCGGTTGCACAAGAAACAAAGTGGAGTTTGGCACACAATTTGATGTGGGGTTAATTCTAAATTTTCAAAAGTGGGTAACATTGGAAAAATATCTCCAATTTCGTATTTTTCGATTTTCAAAAGCGGGTCAACACACTAGGTCTATGATCAAACCAAATTGGATTTTGTTGAAATCCTCTAAAGAAAAATACTATCGTGCTTGATTGGTAAGATTTATTTTTCCAGTTTTTTGTATCCTAAGTTATATATTTTCAAATTTGTTTTATGTTTCAGAGTTGATTGTAAGTACAAAGGAACATTCTATTGCTTACAAAATATGCATTGCATAGGAATCTCTATTGCTTAAAAAATTTACATATTTTGTTTTATATCTTACCATGAACAAAATATGCGAACTCCTGTCGTGTTTTAGATCTTACCCTGCTTGAACAAAATATGTGAACTCGTCAACACATCATCTCTTTGATCAAACCAAATCTGACCGCGCTGAAATCTTCTGAGCAAAATTGATGGTGCAGTGATATGACTGGTAAGTATTTTTTTTCAATTTTTTGTGCTTAAAAAAATTACATTCTTACCCTACCTGAACAAAATCTACGAACCCATCAATAGATCTGAGATAAAACCAAAATTGATTGCATTTAAATCTCATTAAAAAAATTGATGGTATAGTGATTGACTAACAATATTTTGTTTTACTTTTTTTGTTAATCAACTGGTGTAGAGATGGACTGCTTATCGGCCAATTGATTCAACGCATCAGGTCTTTGATCAAACCAAATTGGAACGTGTTGAAATACTCTGATCAAAATCAATGGTGTAGTGATATGACTGGTAAGAATTTTTTTTCTAGTTTTTTGTGCTTAAAAAAATTTACATTCTTACTTTGCTTGAACAAATTCTACGAACCCATCAACAGGTTTGTGATCAAACCAAAATTGATTGCCTTGATATCTTGTGAAAAAACTAATGGTATAGTGATAGATTGACAATATTTTTTTTACTTTTTTTGTTAATCGACTAGTGTAGTAATGGACCACTTTTCGGTCAATTGATTGTTGTTTCGCTTTATATGATAAAATTCTACCAATTCCAAGTCCAATATGAAGGATAAGACTATTTTTTGGATTCTTTGAAGATCAATATCTCTGCTTTGCTGAATGTTGCACATTCTATTGATAACAATCCAAGAGTCCCCAAAGATAACCCCTCCTGCACTTGCCACCCCTGTGGGATCACTTGGTATGTGTTGCTCAGTGGATTTCTCTAGAGGGCTTTCTGGAAAAGTATCAGCATTGCAACACACTTGAGAATACACCAAATCTTCATTGTCTTCAGCTATGGTGACATCAGGAGAGTCTTCAACACTGTATTCCATTATGGGCTCCTCCTGAAGCTCTTCAATATGATCATTTTGGATTTTCCCTTCCTCAGAATCTTGTTGTGCATTGGTAGATACCTCATTTTCTTTAAGAATACGCTTAATTTCTTCATTTCTTAAATAACCTCTAGGATGCTTTTTTATGGGAGTATCATGGACTTCCTCTTTACTTAAATGTTCAAGAAGTGATTCCAAGTCTTCAATACTTTGTATCACGGAAAAAGGTCCATCATATGCTTCCGTGTGACACTCTATCCCAGATAGGTAGAAGGTACAGATATTTTTAAGGAACTTTTTTAAACCATTCATACTACCCCTACCATCATGCCACTGCTCTAAAAACATCCAAAGGAAGCTTGGAAAAGAAGTTATACATTTATCAGGAAGGCCTTGATAGAACCAATAACAAGCCTCACCCCGAAAAGTACTAGCAAACATTTCCATCATATGGTCTTCATAAAGAATATTGAAGTCAGCAATCAACTGAAGGAAAGATTTGACATGCCAGATGGCCGAGTCACCATAATCTCCATGAAATGGTGGAAGCCAGTTATATGCATCCCCCAAACCATCACATAGTTAGGAAAACTAGGGATGTTTGAGAAATCGATAGGTTGAAACGTTAAGGTTAACTGGGCACCATATTTCTCCCTTAATTTATCCAAAATAGTATCCATTTGAAAACCTTGTACTGACAAGGTGGAGCTGTCAAGTGATGAGCTTTAAAGGTTTTAACATGTTGCATGGGCTCATCTACACACAACAAAACTTCGCAAGTTTATGAGAAAACAGGGTTTTATCCCTTCAATGGAGTCGCCATGTGAAATAGAAAAATAAGCATTTATAAATCTTTTCACAAAAATTATTTCTTTGCTTTTCTTTGTAAAAATAAAACTGGAAAAAAGGTCAGTGGAGTCGCGAGATGAAAATTAAACATCTACTCTAAGCATTCATCAAACAAAGCAAAAACAAAAAGGAAGAAAACAAAAGTTGCACTCGGGAATAAAAATATTTATCCCCAGCAACGGCGCCAAAAAGTGTTGCCGCCTTTCACACACTTGGATCACGTGGCAGAAATCTTCAAGCCACTTGGTGTGTCCTTGGGGGCAAGTCTCGAGTCAAGGCTGTCACCTTCACTAGTACATGTGATCAATTTTGCCACGTTAGTTTTACTTTCGTGGAAAAATCAAGGGTAAATTATGCATTTTTACAATTTTTTTAAGAAGCCCCGACTTTCGTCGCTGTATCCACGCCAGACCGTCGCTATAGCGACGGCACCGTCTTTTGTTGACTTTTGTTGACTTATAAAATGGTCAAGGCGTCGATACAGCGACGGCCAAGAGATTAAGCGCGCTCATGTTTGATTTTTTGGTGAATTTTGTTCAGCGCGCGGGGGTTATGTCGTTTTTTTTGTGAATTTTGTATGCCATAACCGACCATGGATGATCTTTCGAGCCCGAAACAGCATCTCTCATGGAGGAGTGACCAGGGGGTTTCCGTTGGAGTTGGTAGTTGAGAATTTTGTGACAAAGGAGGT
>LPNX010818736.1:0-93279 GCA_001517045.1 Pseudotsuga menziesii
AAAGCTGAACAGAGGAAAATCAAACCATATATAATAAATATATAGAAGAAATTAGAAGACACTCTCAAAAGAACAAATATTTCAATAACCATGAGTAACCTAAGTAAGAATATAATTATTGCTTTAACTATGCCTGAGAGCATTCCTAAACCCTCTACAGAAAAGATGATATTGTCATCAATACACCAAAATCTAAAACTAATCAATTAACAAATATAAGAAAAGAATTATGATCCCAAGAATTTCAGGAGACAACGGAAATACAGGGAAACAGAGCAACAAAAAATGCCACACAACTAGAACATGATAAGGCATAAGAAAGATTATACCATCAATTTATAGCTTAAGCAATGGAGTTACCAAAGAGATGATAGTAGTAGCCCCACAATTAATACCATTTTCCTTATTATTTATAAGATATGGGATTGAACACAAAAAATCACTTTTACAACATTTAATTCAATGTTAAAAACAATGGACAGGTTACCGACCTTCAGAGCTCCAAAAACTCTGTTGCCAGTGGTGGTCCTGACAAGACCGACATCCAACAAAGCTCTAAATGGCCTCCTAGCATCATTTGGTTCAACGTTGTAGTCCTCGCCAGTGGCCTGGCATACAAATCAGTACAAACTTTAATCCCACATAATTCTAAATAAGCTAACATGAAGGCATATATAATTTGAAATTAACAAAACATCCCATGTATCCCATAGTTAAAAAAGTTGGTTACCAAATATGACACAATACCAAATAACTATAATGATAAGAAACAGAACTGCCAAATGCAATATTCTTTTTTAGCTCATCACAATCGAGAAAATGAATTATCTTATTCTTGGACTACATGGTTTTGAAATACATCATCAAAATTTGCATTTGTAATTAGAAACCATAGAAACAATTAAAAGAATGGATTGCATATACCTCCTCGTTGCCAGCATATTCCTCATCCATCTCAAGCTGCTTCAACACACGACATGCCAGTAGGAGACCAGTGCAGTATGCTTCATAATCAAACAGTAAATCCACTAAAACCTCTATTCGTTATTCAAATCCAATGCGAAAACACTTGCGAAAATATTATTACTTATTAGTAATTACATAATAGTGCAATATGAACAGGAAATTAAAGGAAATGAATACAACACAGAACAGAGTAAATGTAAATAACATGGTGTATAATCGAGATGTGTGCAATGACTCACGAAAAATACAATAATACAAGGAAATAAAACATGGTAGAAATAGGTTTGGGCAGCCTAGTGTAAGTTTGAGTACCTGGCAGACATACTTCCCACGATAATACAGTTAAACAAGTATTTATAAGGAGTGAGGTCATGTCAATGTAGTACACATTGGTTGAAATGATTGCATACTAGAGAATTTTTACATGTTAAATACCCCAGTTGAAGCTTGGTAGCCATCAAAAGGGATTGGCCAAACAAAAATACCAAATGAGAGAAAAATGTTATTGGTGTGCATGAATACTCTGTATCGATCCCAAACAATATATATAACACATAGTACACACTTTATTCGAAAAGAGATTCTTGAATATTGAAGAGATTGAGTTTTGAAAGTTCTTGGAGCTGATGGAGGCGGCGATTGAGGGTTTGGGGGCTGAACATTTCTTTCTTGGTTAAACGTATTCCTTGTTTTCCTTTTTCAATGGCAGCGATTGCCTGGCCGTGAGCATTTATCGGATTGTTGCCTGGTGTCATAGAATTGTGGGGTTTTATGAGGACAGGGACGTGATATTGTTTACTTTCTGACTTAGGGTTAAGGTTTTCGTGTGGTGTGGAGTTTTTTGTGGGGTTGATTGGTTGCCCCGGGCCTCATTATGGAGGATTTGGACCTTGTTGATTATTCCAGTGACAGGCTGGAGAGCACTGCCATCTAGGAGGTGCCAGGTGGAGGTTTTTTGGATCAACTGGTGGAAATCCCTAGGTTGGGTAAGGAGGACCTGGATCCGGTTAATAAGCCGCTAGGGCTGGATAATTTCTCTTTACCAGCTGAATTTCATGTTTCTTCATCGGTGGCTCCTGTTCCGGCTGCGAATTCCTTTTTTCCTTGGCCTGATGGTGTGTTGGGGCATGCAAGCTGGTCGGATGAGGGGGTGATTTTGCATTCAGGGTTAACGCCGTCTACATTGCAGCGAGGGTTTGTGTCTGCTGAAGACAGTGCTCGGGCGGTTGTAGGAGGGGTTTGTGGTCCGAATGCATAGGGTCAGGGTTCAAGTGGTGAACATTCGGAGGAGGATTGGAGGGTGCCGTTGGATGCTGCGGAGCATCGTGGGTGTGGCTCTCCCTGTGGGGTTCCCTCGGATGAATGTCTGGAGAATGTGGGTGTTTCTGCATCAAATCCTGCTGGGGTTCATGGATTGTCAAAGGGGCGTCGAAAGAGATGGATTAAGAAGTCGCTGATTCGGAATTATGCCGTTGGTGAGGACTTAGACTGGGACAACGTTCTGAAAATGGCTAAATGTACGCTGGTTGGAAGGGTATCGGGGCGAAATTTCTCCAAAAAGACTATTCAGGAATGGGCTGCGGTTTTATGGGGTAAGCATTTTGGATATATCCCGGAGATTGAGATGTTGAACCATGGATGGTTTGCCATAAACTTGCAGAAGGAGGAGGATTTTGGATGGCTGCAATCCAAATGTTGGCACATTGATCATTCTCTTGTTCTCTTGAAGCCATGGACACCTCTTTTTGATGCCAGCAAAGAGAGGGTGGATGTAGTTCCTATTTGGGTGAAATTACCTGCGCTTCCCCTTCATTTTTGGGATTTGTATCATTTCCGGAGGATTGGTGATATCCTTGGAACTTTCCTGGAGGCGGATCTCTCTTTTCTCGAAACAAAGGAGAAAAAGGTGGCTCGTATTCTGGTGAATTTGAATATCAGGGAGGGTTTGGCAGAAGCTATTATATTGGAATGGGGTCCGGATCCTATTACTCAGATTTTGGATTATGAGAATGTACCATTTCGCTGTCGACGGTGCCATGCCTATGGGCACCCGGCGGCGGACTGCAAATTGAAGGTGCGGTCACATAATGAATATCGTAGGAAAGAAGATTGGGTTGCTAAGGACAAACCTTCTGAACTGGCACATGAGGTTTATGGCCCTTCATAGTCCTCAGTGGATGAACTGGATAGTGATTTGCCTCTTGAAGACTTGGCTGTTCCTGTTCCCGGGATGGCCGTTGGGATTTTGGAGCCGACAGTGCAGACTTCTGTTCTAGTTGAAGACTTGGCTAATGAGGAACCTTCTGGTCCTGGTAATCCTAATTTTCCTTTGTACACAAATGTTAATCTGTTGTTGAACAATGTTTCCTTTGTTGGTTCTGATTGGATTGATGGTCTGAGGAAGCTTTCACTTTCGCGGAAGTATGTCCTTACTTTGCCTAGTGTCTCTGATGCGGTATTTTCGGGGTCGGGCTCTCATCCTGTTGCTACCATTTCAGATTTTGAACCTGTCCATCCTGTAGATGCCATTTCTGTTTCAGATTTTGTCAAACCTTTTTCTATGGAAGTTCCCCCTCCTACTATTGTGAATTCTGTACCTGATGATTCTGAGGAGTCTTGTCCTTCCCCTTCTGATACTATGGGGTCAGGTTACTTTTTAAGATCATCCCACAAATCTGTACTGGGGCTGGGTAAGAGTTCTTCGACTGTGAGAAAAGGAAGAGGTCGTAAGACTAATCTATCAAAGGCCCAGTCCAGAGCTAAGGAGGATCCGCTGGGAGGAACACAAATTTCGATTGAAAAGGCCCTTAGAGCGGAGATGGTCTTGAAGAAAGGTTGTTTATGAAGATTATGTCATTCAATTGCAGGGGGTTGGCTGGGCCTGGCAAGAAATCAGCCCTCATGAGGGTGCTTACTCTTGAGCATCCTGATGTGTTAATGCTTCAAGAGACTTTAGGTGTAGGCGAGGTGATTCAGGGGAAGTTGGAAAGCTGGTTGCCTGGGTGGTCATTCGTGACTTTGGATGCAAAAGGTAGATCTGGGGGTCTGGCGATGGGTTGGAAACATAGTTGTGTGAAGATGATTAACTCTTGGGGATCAGAGGCAGTGTTGGGGGTTGAAGTTTTTTCTGAAGAATTGGGGTTGTCTCTTTCAGTGCTTAATATCTATGGTCCTTATTTAAACAGAGCTCCTTTTTGGGATTCATTGTTTCATAATCCGATGGTTCAGGGTGATTCGGTTGTGTTGGGAGGTAATTTAAATTTCTCATTGGGGCATAATGAGGTTTGGGGACCTCATGCCCAGGTTGACTCTTTGGCGAGGTTTTTTGTGCAAAAATTGATAGAAAAGGGATTGTTGGATATTGAGCCTGTTAAAATTAAACCGACTTGGAGAAACAATCGCTGTGGGGCTGCTAGGGTGGCTAAAAGAATTGATCGTTTTTTGGTTGCAGAACAGTTGGTGGACATTTCTTTCTTGGTTAGACAATGGGTGGGTAGTGGGGGTCATTCTGACCACTTCCCTATATTTTTTGAAGTTAAAAAGGGGCCAAACAATCCTCCGAGTCCTTTAAAATTCAATAAATGTTGGCTTCAGGAAGAGTCTTTCAAAAACCTTTTTCTTTCTCATTGGATTCCTATTGAGAGGGAAAATGGTAGGTCGGCTGCATTACAGTTTGCAGACAACATTAAACATCTTAAGGTGTTTATAAAGGAATGGGCTGTAATGAAGAGAAATAAATATGAGGCCGAGTTGAAGTCTATTGAAGAAGCTCTTCTCCTGATGTATGAAGGTGATGGTGGTGGGTTTTTAACTCATGAGTCTAAAGAGATATTGTCTCGGTTGGAGGGCAGACACAAGTCACTTTTGTTGGATCAAGAGGAAGCATGGAGACTTAAAAGTCGTGCGATTTGGATGGAGAGCGGAGATGATAATACAAATTTTTTTCATGCCTATGCTAGAGGTAGGAAGGTGGCAAATACTATTTGGAGCTTGCAAGATGAGGAGGGTTCTTCATATGTTACTTTTGATGAAAAGGCCAATTGTGGGGTAAATCATTTTCAACAATTGTTTAAAGAACCTGCTCAGGCCTCAATTGCAGAGGTTATTAAAATTGCACAGATGTTCCCTCGTTTCGTGGATGAGGAGGGAAATAGGGACCTTATGAAGGCTGTTTCGGAAGATGAACTTAAGATGGTTATGGGCAGTTTTCAGAAAGATAAAAGTCCAGGGCCAGACGGTTGGACTATTGATTTTTTTCTGGCTCTCTTCGATATTCTAGGGATGGATTTGTTGCAGGTGATTGAAGATTCTAGGTCATCTGGTTGGATCCCGGTGAGTTTCAATACAACTTTCATAGCACTCATCCCTAAGTCTGACAATGCTAAAACTCTAAATGACTTCAGGCCTATATCCTTGTGCAATTGTGTGTACAAGATTATTTCAAAAGTCATAGCGGTAAGATTGAAGGCTATTCTTTCAGAACATATTTCTGCAGAACAGTTCGGTTTTCTGGAAGGTCGTCAGATCCATGAGGCTATAGGGGTGGCTCAGGAAGGACTTCACAGTCTCAAAACTAGAAGGTTGAAGGGGGCTATACTTAAAATCGATCTTTCTAAGGCCTATGACAGAGTCAGTTGGATATATTTGAGGTTGCTTCTAACACATCTTGGTTTTGGCATTAATTTTATAAGATGGATTATGTCTTGTATAACTACTGTTTCTTTCTCTGTTTTGATCAATGGAGCGGCTTCATCCTTTTTTCATGCAGAGAGAGGGTTGAGACAAGGATGTCCTTTGTCTCCGCTCCGTTTTCTTTTGGTAGCTGAAGGTTTAAGCAGGGCTTTAAGAGGAGCTCGAGCGGAAGGTCGTTTTACGGGGATTCAGCTAGCTCCAAATTTAAACATTACACATCTACTTTTTGTGGATGATGTACTGATTTTCTGCTCTGGAACTAAAGGAGATTCTAAGGTTCTTGTGGAAATCTTGGATCTTTTCTCAAAGGCCACTGGAATGGAGATAAATGCTGAAAAATCTTCTTTGACCACTCATATGTTAAGACCTGAAGAGGAGTCTGGATTATTGAGGTCTTTTCCTTTTTCTACTACAGGTTTGGAGGTAGGAATTAAATATCTTGGTTTCACATTGAAGGCAAACAATTATCGGAAACAGGACTGGTTTTGGTTGATTAGAAAGGTTGAGAAACGATTGATGGTTTGGAGTCACAAGTGGCTTTCTCGAGCTGGCAGATTAGTTTTAGTCAAAGCTGTGCTGGAGGCAATTCCGGTGTTTTGGATGTCTTTATCGTGGATTCCGAAAGGGATCCTTGAAAGGATTAGGAGGATTTGTTTCAGATTTCTCTGGAGTGGACATAAAGATGAACAGACTACCCCTTGGGTGAACTGGAAAAGGATCGTTGTTCCAAAAGGATTAGGAGGCTGGGGTCTTAAGGATATTTTTCTGTTTTCAAAAGCTTTGGTTGCAAAGGGAGGGTGGAGATTGTTCAAATCTTCCAGCTTGTGCACCAGGGTGATAAAACAGAAGTATATTTATGGTGTAAGTCTTTTGGATTGGATTAGAAATCCAAGGAAGTCTCATGTAGGAGGATCGGTGATTTGGAAAGCAATTGTTAACTCTTTTGATTTGATTGAAAACAATTTGGCTTGGGATGTTGGCAATGGGGAAAGTGTTGAGATTGGTAGGGATCCATGGATGGGCAGTGTAAATCAACACCTTCTTCCTCCTGATATAATTGAGTTGTTAAGTCTTCAAGGGGTAGTAATGCTGAATCATCTAGCTGTTCCAAGGAACAATGAATCGTGGATTCAATCTTGGAAAAGGGCTGTTACTTTTGGTCTGGGGGCAAGGGAGACTGTTATTTTGGAACATTATATTTGGGAACTGGTGAGGGCTAAAATTATCCTCTCGGATAATGAAGATACATTGGTGTGGGAGGCCGATCCGGGGGGGGTTTACAGTCCTAAGGCAGGGTACTTAGTACATTGTACAGGTTTGGCTCAAAGGGAAGCAGTCTGGTGGTGGCGGCCTCTGTGGAGGCTTCATTGCCCTGCCAAAACCAAGATGTTTATGTGGTGTGTTTTGTGTGATAAGGCGCCTACATGGGACGTTCTTCAGAAGCATTCTTTTCAGGGCCCGGGATGGTGTGTTTTATGTAAAAAGGAGATGGAATCTTCTCTGCACTTGTTTCTTTCTTGTTCCTACATTCTTGATGTTTGGAAGGAAGTTTCCATTATGGTTGGTTTTAATTGTCAGTGGGAAGGAGATACTGTTGGGGAAGCTTGGCTTTCTTGGTGGAGAAGATCTAACTAGAAACAGCATAAATTACCTTTACTGATCATTTGGGGGGTTTGGCTAGCTCGTAATCAGGCCATTTTCAAAGATGTCTGTTGTACTCCAGCTATTACTGGCTCCCTGTCAGTGGGTATTTATAATTCCTTTCCAGAACATATCAGGGCTGGTAGAGAACGAAGGATCATAACATTGGATATAGATAAATCTCTTCCGTGGGCTTTCTTTGATGGGGCTGCCCAAAACAATATGTGTGGCGGTGGTGCAATTCTGTTCTTATTTGCCTCACGTTTTTTTGTTATGTCCATGGGGCTGGGGGGAGGCACAAATAATTTTGCTGAATTAATGAGCCTTAAATTGCTACTGGTGTTTGCATTGGAGACAGGGTGCACTGTTCTTAATTTTTTTGGGGACTCTTTGAATGTTATAAACTGGATCAATCATACACAGGCATGTAGGGATTTGAGATTAGCACACATTATATCTTCCATTCAACAGATCCTCCTTCGTTTTGACTCCTTTTCATGCCGACATGTATACAGGGAAATTAACCAGGAAGCGGACCTCGCTTCCAAGGAAGGGCTCGGGATGGAAATGGGCACTTGGCTGGTGAAAGAATATATTGCAGGAATTGTTCAGATTTATTTTCATAGGCCATTCATTGATAACTTTTGAAGTGTCACAGGTTAACAGTTAATGTTATTTATGACAGATGCTATCAGTTTTTATTGGCAGTTTTGACATAGTTGGTTTTCTATGCCTATTGTATATGCTCGTGGTGTATGATGGTTGGTTCTTATATATGCTATGTATGTACTTATGGACTCACGGTGGGATCCGTTGCCTGCTGATGGGTATACTGCTCTTCCATAATATTTATGTCTGCGGTGTTATGTTCCTCGATATGGTTTTTTAGTTGACAGTGCTGTCACAATGGGAATATGGCTGGATCTCGACTGAGATACTATATTATGTTTTCATGTTCAGACATTTGACAGGCAGTTTATTGATAACTTTTGAATGCCACAGGTTTTTCATTGATAAGCATGTTGATGGGTTCATTGTGGCTGGTATATAGTCGCGAGCTATTTTTGCTCTATGTATATTGCTGAAACATGTTAATGTTTTAGGTTATCAGACTTTTGTTCTCGAATATATATGACAGTGGATATTATCTTCTGTTTTGGGTAGCAGTATTGGTGTTCACGATGGGTTTTATGCCTTATGTGTATGCTCGATGGGTATGATGGAGGTTCATACATATGTTGTTTGTGTTTTGGCAGTCCTCTGTGGATTCTTTCTGTTGTTACTACATCATGGATGTGTTTATCACTATGCCATATTTAACGATATGGGAATTTCTCGTTGACAAAGATTGTCATCTCAGATTTGACTGTGAAAATCGACTGAGACTCTATGTAATGATCTATAGCAAAATCGCTAGTTTGCTTTTTTCAGAAGACCTGGCAGTCTCAATATTGGATCCATGTTTTATGGAATCTGGAATTCACCTGGAAGTGAATATACTGAATGTAATTTTGATCTCGAAAGATGAATAAAATTACGCTTTTTTTTCAAGGAAAAAAAAAAACACTTAGTACACAATGCACTTTAACATTAAAAGCAACATCAATGAAGCTTAGCTCCATCTCAAAATAAAATAAAATGCAACATAATGCACCCAAATAATAACATCACAGATACCTTGTAGGTCAATGCTACTAACACAAAAAAACATAATATATAATGCAAATAAACCTGTCGAACGAAACCAACATACAGTATATATCAACAGCAAATGACCTAAATGAAGTTCGGTTTAATTTAAAAACTAAATAATATCCAAGTTAAAACATTGCGTAATACAACATAAAGTAGAAAATGGCACAAATGGGATAGCTATTAAAATAGAAACTGTTTCCCAACAGAAATGAAGTGGTTATTTATAAATAAAACGATGACCCTACACAATAAAGTGGGTATTTCTGGATATTTAAGAAAAACCACTACCCTACTGGATTAAAGTGGAGATTCAACAAAGAAAAACCGCTACTCAACTGAAGTGCAGCGAAAATTCAACAAAAAAGCCGCTATCTGACAGCAATAGAGTGGAAATTCAACAAACAAAAAATCTGCTACCCGACTCAAATGAAATATTTAAATACAAAACTACCATCTGGAGGTTCAAACCCAAAAAATGGTACCCATAAAAAAAACTATAAAGACCTGTTACGGACCTGCAGCATAGTTTGTCAGCCCTACTTTGAGTCCATACCGAGGCAACTCCCAAGAATAAGCAGCTGCCATCACAACATCTCCAGAAAGAGTTGCATATATGATCTGTGCCACCACATCCTTATTGCTCTTTCATTAAGTTTGGGTCAAGGAATGACAAAATATTCATATGGAGAATATCCCTTCAAAATGTTTAATAGGCATGATTACAATTCAGGAAATTCTCTTGAACTATTATTCAAAGATAGATAAATTCAATTCAACATACAGAGCAAAGAAGGAAAATAACTTAATCACGCATGAGTCTCATCTCCATACAAGCTTTTCCCGGAAATATAATTAGAATGTCAAAATTCACCTCTTGATTTGGTGTCAATAGAGTACCAAGGGCACTTCCCCTCATTGGCCATTGTATCAAACCTATCAATTACATACCCCTGGTACTCTTACATGATGTGCCCTCCACATTAACTTCAACCTTCCTGCAAATTTTGGGATTGTGAATTTTGGAGTTTCTCATGAAACCCACCTTTTTCCACATGGTAAATGGATATTGATAATTCTCTGGATTCCATACACCATAATGCCCTAGTCCCAAGTGCAAGATTCTTAACCTAGAAATAGTACTAGAATCCACCATGCATATTCCAAGTGGAGCACCCTCCTTCTACACCTGGAAATAGCACAAGGATCCACGAAGCATAGGCTAAGTGGAGCACCCTCCTCCTCAAGAATAAACTGAATGCATGAACAAAAAGTCAAACTTCATCTAGGGTGCACTTTCCAAGGCTTCAAATATAATAATGCTTGACACACAAGCCAACCTAAAATGATATTATAAAATTATTTAAGTAAAATAATACCATTTTAGTTACTTTTTATATTATTATTATTTGTTCCAAGATGTTTGAGAGGGGTTCAAACCTCTTTGGACCTCATATGAAGAGAATAGAATTTCACATCCCATCAAAATTCAGCAAACTTAACAGTTTTCAAGATTCCGACATTTCAAGATGAGTATAGCATGAATGGCTTGGAGTAAAAGACACCTTGCAAAAATAGGACTTGCTTGATGTGTGAATCACTTTGAATATGATAGGTTGAGTCTTCTCCAAGAGACATGTATCTAAACTAAATTCTAACTGAACTGAGGAGAAATAAATCAACGACACTGTAGGGAGAAGTTAGAACTGAAAGGAAAGTCTACTGAAGTGAATTGATTATGAACTAAAGTGACAGTCTCAGGAGAGCTTTTGCCAAAACTGAAGGGCACACTCCTCTCCAAGTCAAAAATAGATCCAACAAATTCTTGAATGCAGAGGAAGAGTCTTCATCATCTGGTGCAGCCAACTTTCCATGAATAGGTTACCTTCAAGGTCAAACAAATCTAAAAATCGCCTGTTCATGTGCATGAACTGAGAATCAACAGTAGTGAACTCCACTCAACTGCACTGAAAGGTCAGCTCCAAGAATAGCTGCCCTAAGTAGAGTGCACTCCTAGAGATAAACATAGATCAAGTGGAACCCACCATAGAAGCTTCTAGAAGGTGCAACAACCTTAATTTTCCGTTCCAATTTCTCAAAATGACTTGAAACTGGATGCCAATGTTGTTCAAGATAAAGGGTACTCAAAATATAACCAAATTCTGAAAACCTCAAGGCTAAAAGTAGACCAAGATTACACAATCCTTGATCACCACCAAATTTATAAAAAATTGTAAGTATCTCCAAAACTGCATAAATTCAATTTTTAGACCCAGGCTTGACCAATTTTGACCAAGACCTTGACTATCTCAGATTGCCACAAACACAGAACCATATGCACATATCAAAAAGGGTTATCCAAATCTACCAAGATATTTCAACAGAGATAAAATTTCTAAAACTATAAATTTTATGATTGTAAATCTTGAAAGTATGAAAGTGCCCATTTAGGAAACCATCAATTTAGGTGCCCAAAAACGTCTCCAGCTGCTGAAAAGGAAAAATTTCTAAAACTATAAAGTTTCTAAAAATAGCCAATTCAAGAATCTAACTATCATCATCCTCCCATGCATACTCCAAACATTGAATGTCATTCAGATGCATGGGGTGACCTGCCAAAAATAGAAGTAGAGGAACCTACTAAAAATGCCTATGTTGAGAGCATGTCCATCTGTGCACTAAAATAGGCATGATATGTCCTTTGAATGCACATGCTACGAAAACCACCTGCCAAGAACCTATCCAATCCTCAACCCTTGAGCAATACAAGAACCACAAAAATGTGCTAACACTGACTCTAGCAATCCTAAACAATCAATGCCAAATGATGAACTAAAAAATGGTAAGTTGATCCTGATCAAGATGTGTCCACAAACCATCAATGCCAATATCTGCTAATGTATCCACAAACTGTCAATGTCAAATGAATAATTTTGACAAGTCCATCCGATAATGAATCCATGAACCATCAACAAGATCGCCAAGATGTTTTTTTAAGAAATGCATTTTGAGTGATAACAAGTTCATCTAGCATTTCTCTATTCTTCCTAGCCCCTTAAGATGAGCTTCTCCTCTAGTTATTTGCATTGTTTCCTTTTTGCTTGTTTTCCTTTGCCCTTCCCTTCACCCACCCCCTCAAGACAAATTGTCCTTCATTTCCTTTCCCTACTCTCCTTTCCCTTGACTTCCTTGCCCCACTGGGTGAAAGACATTAACATCATGATCAAAGTCTGTTGTTTGTCTCACACCACAAGTACACATTAGGCAAATGTCTTGTTGATTGATCACTTGTCATATATTGATATTATGTTAGCCAATGGAGATAGGATGGTTGATTGAGCCAAGAGAAATGAAGCTCCTCGGGCGCTGGCTTGGGTCTCTTGTTGCTAGCTTGGATATTGACACATTCTGGGCAACTGCCAATGCTACTACCTTGATAAATAAGCACATTTCAAATAGCTTTCAACATGTTCTCTTGGGATTCTAGATGGCATCACCTGCACCTAGGTAAGGATCTATCTCCTTGCTCTGGCAGAGATTTGAGATTGGAAATAATCAGCTCCTTATTCCAAACATTCATCACATCAGTAATGTTATATATTTGCAGGATATGGGGCTCGAGCACCTCTAAGAACAAGTTGAGGCAGACTAAGAGGGTACATAAACACATTGCAACCACATGTTGGAGAATAAAATAATCCATCCCTATGAACTTTCATTGGTAGAAACAGGTATGAATCAACTTGAGCTAAAAGTATTAAGGAAACTGATTTTATACTGAAAAAATAACTAAAATGGGAGGCAAAATATACCCAACCAAATCAGGAGAGAATCCTTATAGATAAGACCATTAGAAGTCCCATACCAAAGTAATGAGAGATCTTCTAGCTACCAAATGTAATAGGAAGGCCTCAATCAAATTATTCTCAACGGTAAGAATAGATTTTGAAGAAAAAGGTGCTTAAATCCTGTCACGAAAGGGAGGATCAATAGTGGAAGTCCGATAAGTAACGAGAGATTTTCTAGCTACCAAATGTAATAGGAAGGCCTCGGCTTGTAGAAGTAAAACCATTCTCAACACTGCTTGAAACTTGGTATTGTGCACTGTTGCAATATTGACAGTGCTTGTGGGAGAAGGTTGTGCATATTTATGTTCCTCTCTCTCTATTCAATTACAGACGGTATTGATGGATCTGTGCTGCAATAGGCTTTATGTTCATTACCAGATCTCTCAAAGAGTTCAATTCTTTCCTACAGCGGAGCACAATGTTAGCATGGTGAAGAATCTGGTCGACTGCTATGTCGATGCCTTTACTAATAAACCTAGAGAGAAAACCAGGATCAGCCATGATATCACTTGCTCATAGCAATCTTTCTTAAAACACAAAGGAAAACAGTGACAGAGATATTCGAAAATCTCCAAAATGACTTTATTTTCTCTTCACTTCACTCGACTCCTCAAGCAACACTAACAGTGGCCTAGTCTTTATGAGGAAATAAGAAGAAATATGACCCAAGATTTGCATCTGGTATCTAAGGAAGCATTGCAGATAATTATTTATAAATCTGGTTCATTCAATTCAATTCAATTCAGATTCCTATCTTGCACCTTCGTGCTCTTTGGGAGAACTTTCTAACGTTTCCTATCAATCAATAAAGCTAACAACAAAGTGATCTTTAGAGCTGGTTGGATGCGGTTGAGTGGATAATATAGGACAAACGCAACAGCTGGTCGAATGTAAATGATGAGATATATATAGGACAAACGCAAAACAAAGGTAGGGTACAACATGGCTTAATCTCCATCTTTCGTTTAGTTTGTTGCAAGTCCTTTGCACAGATTATCATTGTCTGCATGATAAGACCATTCAACGGTCTCATATGATGTGGCAGTTCCCCATAAGACCTGGATAGTATTTCAGTGGATATTAAAAACGAAAAGACCCACTCGCTATTTCTTAGGTTTCCAATTTTTTTTATCGAACTTATCACTTTCCTTTTTATTCTACCATTATGTAAACTAAAATACCTCCCCTTCCCACAGAGCGCCACCCAACACCCAAATTTTTGTTTACTCTCCTTTTTCTCATCCATTTAAGATCAAAACAAAACTTAAAGCAAAGGTTTATCATTTTTTTTAAAGATATATAGGATTTCATCATACACATTATTTCTTTCAAGGCCATATGTCATTGTTGAAGAAGTATGCCTCTTCTCTTTACCCTCTCTCTCTTCATTAGCCATAAAACATACATCAGGAAACAGACATGTTCAGAAGATGCGACAGCCGCATATTGTTGAAGAGCCAATGGCACTGCATATTATTGTGGTGTCTATCCTGGACTTCGATTTACAGAGACCGAATTTGCACCTGTTAGTGCCATTCCTGCATGAGAAAGAATTCATCAAAAGTAAAAACATAGTATAAATGTTAATATACTTTTTATCTACTACAAAACCCACTGAAATTGAAAATGATTACAATATTTTACATAAATATGCGAGTGGAATGTACTCGAAGACTGACCAGGGTTTTGTGTTGATGCTGCAGTCCCATACTTTGACGAAGCAGTCATTGTAGCTACCAATCCTGGGCTGCTATACTGAACAATATGTGGACCCTGAATATATCCCGGTGATGCAGGATATCCAAATGCACCTTGTGATACTTGTGCATGAGGATACATTGTTGTTGTTGGACCAACATATAGTTGTGGAGACTGGGGTGTTGCATATGGATTATAAAATCCCTGCAACAAACCATGTAGACATGGACATACAAGACATGAACAAGTGATTTGAGGTGAGGCATTTCCTCTCACACCCCTAATTACAACCTAAAAAAGTTGGTACATAAATACATGGCTTTCAATAGTAACTTCACTTGATTGAAAAGGGAACAAAGACCTCAAAAATATGAAAATCTAAAATGAACTCATTAGTGCTGCAAGCAAAATCTAAACCAAAACCAAAAATTAATAAAAGATGAAAGCCCAATCACTCAAACACAGTATTTTTTATTATTGATAATACCTGTGCAAAATTGAAATCTGGAGGATATGTTGGAAAGCTGCAAACACAAGTGTGTATTAACTATTAAGAGAAATCACTTTAGGTAAGAAAAGTCTATGGATAGTGACCCTGAAATGGGTGGTTGCTATTATAGGTGAAGTAGATATCAGAAGTGGAAACTTACATTGGGGACAAGAAGATCCCCAGAGCAAACAAGTTGCCTGCACCAAAAACAGAGAATGTAATCCATAATAAACAAAATATGAAGTAACTTATCTCATCAAACAAATAATCTGCCTTCATGAGAAAACAAAAATGAAATAATAAAAGAATTCAATTTTTGAAGGAGAAATACTCCCAAATGCCTAAAGGCCATTTTGCACTGGTTGAAGTATCATATATTTCAGTAAAACAATTTTTATGCCATGTTAGTATAAAGCGAGTCTCTGCAATTTACTTGAATGTCATAATTAAGTTCAATTCTGCACAAGTTACACGACTTACCTTTAAACATAAATTATTAACTGACTCCCTTGAATGATAAATGAAACTTTTCTTATAAGCAAAGGCCTTTTTAATTTCACTTGAAAGTAGGCAGCGATAAAACGCCGATGGTCCTGACAATCCATGTGCTAAAAGAAACAAAAGAGGCTGCCATTGATCATGAAATGAACGAGGTAGGAAATCGTGGCTTCGAGTTCAAAGAGGAAAACAAGAACTGAATTGTCCAATCCCTGCACATTCCTGGTGAAGAATCCACCAATGCATGGCTCAGGCTGGCTCATTTGCGGCTGGATGGAAATCCAGGCGTTCGGCGATCAATTCGAGAAGGATCATAGTCACAATCCCACTGCTTGGAAGAATTGATTTCAAGTTTTTTTACTGATCTATTTGATCTATGTAGGAACAATGGGACTAGTGTTCATAAACATCTGGACCATATTGCAGAGTTCGATGGCAACACCAAGCCTTCCATGTTCTTTCCGTTAACCTCCATTGCAACTCCTGCGCTATTTGGCCTCAAGAATTTCAAGGTAAATTATACCATCCCAATCATAAACATCTCACTAGGATATGTAAATTTCTCCTATCTGGCTACCATTTTCTATGATGGCACATCCAAGAATAACAAAATTTCACAAGCTCACCAACGTTCAACAACCAGCTCAACTTATAAACGAGGGATGAAAAGGAAGCTCGTCCTTTTATGAGATCATAGAGACATAAAACTATGGAAACCAAATGAAAATGGGCTCAAGATAATTTAGGAAAATGTCACCAAATACCATTCATTCAACTTTCCTCTGAATTCAATACCATTGTGGTATAATATTTTGGGTCACAGATGTAGAACCACAGAAACTGTTGTTTTATTCATACGCTTAAGAGTCAATTCCCATTGTTTAGTAGTGGGGTTCACTTCTCTTATTTGGGACATTTCTGTTGTCACATTCTGCATATTACTTTTCTTTTGAAAGCACGCATATTAAATAGTATAGTGGCAGGATTGACTTACAATTTCCTAAAACTCTATTCAAATACTTGACGTATATGAGTACTAATAAGTTAATTAGATGGAGATCCTAGTCCAGTATATGATAGTATGCATCTCACCAACCAAAGTATCTCACAAAAATAAAATCAGTGTCAAGTCAGGTAATCCCTCAGTTGCTGCAAGCATAAAAAAGTCTCCATTTTACACAATGGCCAAGTCAATACTGAAAGAGACCGTTAATCTTGAAATAAGAAAGGTGAATATAAGAATTCTTGTTGTATTATATGACTCATGAAGTCCCAACCAAAGATGAATAAGTTGCATGGAATAATGTTCATAGAAATCCCCAATCAATTACATTTATTAACTGTTATATATGAGGACTTGTACATGCCACTTTGTATCCGAGAATCATGTTGACAATCTGATGTGCAAAATGATTCGCAATATTCAGTTCTTTTGATTGCATAGTTTACTAGAAAACGTAATCTCGGGCATAAATCATACAAATAACTCATTGTGCAATACAAAAGATAAGAGAAAATGTAAATGGATAGTATCCAATTAGATATAGAATTCTCAAAAACTGTTAATCATAGAATTTGCTGGAAAGGGTTGTTTGGTTGCAAGCATTAACCTTTGAAGAGCATTAACTTTTGGAATTCCAATGATGGAAAAAACATACTAAGAAATGAGATAAACCAGCAAACTATACAGAACACCATTCTTGTAGGAAAGGCACTTGAAGTCCAACCTAACTACATGGAAAAAGATCCCACAACAATGATTTTGTATAGAACTCTCCCCCACAAATCACTAAGAATTAATCAACAGGAAGTACAAACTAACAAACGTAGCATTTAAAAAGGTAAAGAGCAATCCATATTAATAGATTTTCCCCAATTAAACTAAAGCTTCCATAGAAGCAGACAATTTATATCGCATTACAATGATATCATTAACATTCTAGATCTTTGTATTCTCAACCTCTCCATCATAACACGTGACTAAAATTAAGTGAAGGAATGATCAGTTATGACTGATCTAAACTTTTTCTATGCATGCAATAAAATCTATCTCTTCACATCTATATCTACCATCTTGACCAATTTCAAATCCTTTAGGATTTGCAAACGCTTTCTCAGGAAGCTAGTGAAGGAATGATCAGTTATGACTGATCTAAAATTTTGCTATGCCTAGAATACAACCTAGCTCTTCACATCTATATACACCTTCTGGACCGATCAGTTATGACTGGTCTAAACTTTTGCTATGCCTAGAATACAACCTAGCTCTTCACATCTGTATACAACTTCTGGACCAATTCCAAAGCCTTTAGGATTTGCAAACGCTTTCTCAGGAAGCTGATGGACTACATTAAATTATCACAAGCCTGTAATCGACAGTTGATATCCAAAATCCAAGAATCATTCTTTACAGTAATACATTTATAGCAATAATCCTGATAATTGATCATCATAGACCCTTCATGTATATACATTATGATGGATTAAAAATATGTAGGTGAAGAGGTTAAGAACTTTCTAGCTATTTTTTATTGGGCAACAAACATGTTTTAATTCCTCGGTATTTATTTTTTAAACCAACCTCGCGGTCTTTCCCCCAAAGCATGCTAGTACCAATCTACTTCCATGGATTTGTACTTCAATCTACATAACCAGAAAACAATCTCACCCTAACCTCCAAATATGAAAGGTTAGTTAGGATTAAAAAAACTGCCACATTACACACTGAAAACGACAGTAGATCATCACAATAAAATAAATCTGTATTGGAATGCATATGTTTTTCTATAAGTTCAATATAAATCCAAAACAACATGATCATACAAATCAAATAACAATAACTTTCTCAATTCAGACAAACGAGCACAATATTCTCATTAAAATAAAACTCTACTACAAATTTAGTAGCCTTTCAATATTAACCTAAGTAGAATAATGTAGCCTTCCACATTTATTGAGGTTGTATCCGCTCTTAGTAAAGTGCATCTTGCTGCTTCATCTCATTCAGAGTGCAGGCAGGAAGCTACCAGAAGCTACAGTTTTGAACCTAAACTATACCTTAGTCACAAAATAGACGAACTTAAAAAACATTATTATGAACTCTACGAGTTTATTCAAACATAGCAAAACATATATGTAGTAAATTATTTGCACTATCCAAAGTTTGATTATTTTTTTAAACTATAATGCTATGATGAACATCGTGGATGATGAACATCGTGGATACCTACTATAGAAGAGGATTCAGATTCACCCCATCCAAAGTGAATCTATTTCAAATACAATCCTAGTGTATAAACTCATTGGATCTAAATTCAATAAGAAAGCAGACTGATATGACGAACACCATGCATACATAGAGAAGGGAATTCACAATTATGATAAAAACCTTTCAAGAAAAAGACGTGGAGATACATAACAATGGAAAACATCCAGTAAGGTAAATGATGCTAGTCATACTTTGCTATTGACTGTAGCAAGAAATACCAAATTTTGGCACCATGGAATAATCTAGGCCAAAAAAACATACGTAAAGAATGAGAACGAAACAACTATTGCAAGTAGCACTGCAATTGTGCTAGTTTCGTTGAATTGACAATTTGATGCCAAGTTTAGAGTCTTACCTTTGTGTAAAGCTTCTTCAGCAGTCTAAAGTTCTATCAACGCTTGAAGCAAACAATCTAAATCCACAAGTTTTTGGTGCGTCCTATCCACCTGCTGTCCAGAATCAGCTGTCTCCTCCCTTTTCTTTCTAGCAACATTAACTGCAGAGGCAAAACTCTCTTTGCTATGCACAACATCTTCACACCTGAACAATGAGTTCTCCCTAACTTCTTCACCTTCTCTAAATTTATCATGGCTAACACTTCCTCTTTTGTCAAAATCAAAATCCCTAGCTTCTTCACTGTTTTCTCTCTCGGATGTGCTATTTTCAAGATCAAAATTCTTAGACCAGAGACTGAGTTCTTCACTTATCCACCTTCCATTACTGACGCTAAAAAAAATGCCACTCTTAGCCATGGCCTTGCTCAGGCTGGAATCACTAACTACTAAGATCCCTACATTGTTTCCTGTGCTCCAAGAACTCTCCCCAAGATCATCTACATACTCTTGTTTGTTTCGGCATCCGACACCAGCAACAAGTACATCTTGAGGTACCTCTTCAGTATGATTCCCAGAAATTCCTTCAAACTCATGCACTACTCTCCCTGTACTGGTGCTGTTGTCCTCATGCTCATGAATTGGATCTTCAGATTCGGTATTATTCTCCTTGTTCTTCTCTGCCCTTGCCTTTTTGGTCAATCACATGGATCTTCTTTCATCCCTGTGCCCAAACCCCCTCAAATCCGGCTTACTGCCACCAAAATTCACATCCGGAAATCCACATTTGTGCATTGTGGGGAATTTTATTTCCTCCCTATCTTTAGCAAATTTAAACTCGACTTCATTAGAAAGCTCTTCCCTAACTGAATTTTCAGGCATACCTTTCGAAAAGCTGGAACCTGTAGAAGACTTGCTGCCCTGATCTTCGCCGTACTCACAGCTCCCTCCAGCAGGAAGCATATTTACTGCATTCCAGGACTCTGAATCCGACATCTGGTCCTGGTAAACAATTCCGGGTGCAGAAGGTAACTCAACATTAGCAACAGAGGAATTAGACCGAATTGCATCGGATTTCACCTTGCTTTCGCTGGGTGCTCCGTTGGGTGCCTTCAATTGGCCTGCAACAGATAACCCTCTCTTGAGGATTCTCTGAGATTCATGCACACCTCCAGCATCCTTAATCGGACCTCTCCGCTTCCTCCTCCATTTCTTCAGCCCAAATCCCTTAGGTAAAGAGTTTCCAAACCCACTTCAATTGCACTCCCACTTCACGTTTCTTCCATTTAACTACCCCTCATTTCACTATTGAAACTTGAGTGACTCGTTTAGTTTTTGATAGAACTGTAATGTTGCCTGAATGGGGTTTGATGGTTGGAAATAAGAAGTGAAAACTTCAATTTTGAAGAAAAACCTTCAACAAACAAGCATGCACTCATCCACAATTAGCTCTCTCCATTGATCCAAGCTAAAAATCTACTGCTCTAAGCTGAAAATTTATCCTAAAATGGAATCATGGTACTCAAATGCAGTGTGCAATGATAATAAACAACCTAGTTTCTCGGGGCAACATACATTTCTCAAATGTGTGGAAACAGCAGCATGGCAATCCCCTACAAGAAGGTTACGATCCTCTTTTGAACTTCTCAAAATACGTTAAACCGCAATCCTAAAAAAATAGAATTAGGTGAAGCTGTAAGAAATGAGAATCACTTCCAGCAGCTGTAATCAAATTTTCAAACATTAAATACCCTTTATAACACCTCTTTGGTAACTATCAATGAGTTTCCAAACATTAATACAACTATTAGGAAATAACTAAACAAACTCGGTTAATAACAAACAGAGAACATTTTATTTTATTTTATGTTAACTCTGTGAATGGTAAAATAATATGTTACTAACTTATTTGGTAAAACTAAATAAGTTTTTTTCAGCAATCTGCGCTCTGGCAGATTGGGCGCGCGCGAGACAGTAGAGATTAGGGCTTTCAGGCTGCAGCAATGGCAGCCCCAGGGGGCGGGGACCTCCCTCCCCCCCCTTCTTCAGAGCTGGACGCTTTCAGGAGGCTGGTAGCCAGCGGAGGCAAGAGGAAAGCTCCTTTCACGGTGCCGAAATTTATCAAAAAGCTTGAGGAAATACCTGAAATCGCCTTGCCAGAGACGACCTCGGTCAAGATTGCCCTTGCTCTGTCAGAGAGAGGTTTGGTAGGTCAGTTCATGGGGCTTTGGCCCTCGGCAAAAATAACAGATGACTAGATCCAAAGGAACTGGAAGCCGCATCTCAAGCAAGGAATCACCTGCTACCCCCTGAGCAGCGGTTACTTCCTCTTCGAATTGATCAACAAGGAGGACAAGGATCTCATCTTCAGAAACGGCCCATACTTTATGGGAACCCAGGGGCTGTATCTGAACCGATGGACCCCGGATTTTGACCCTACGATAGATCTTCCCAAGGAGGTGCCGGTATGGATCAGGCTCCCCAACCTTCCGGTCCACTGCTGGAACTACGAATTGCTGCAAGTGATAGGAAACGGAATTGGGAAGTTTGTTGATAAGGCAGACAACAAAGCCAACTACAACTGTGCAAGAATATGCGTTGAAGTGGATCTTGAGGCAGGGCTCCCAGAAGCTGTGAAATTATCGGTGGGCACCTGGTCCCATTACCAGAAAGTGGACTACGAGCATCTCCCGTTTAAATGCAGAGCCTGCCAAGAACATGGGCACTTCCAGAGAAACGGTCCGAAGAACCAAACTCAAGAGAAGGAAGAAGCTGAAGGCTGGAAAAAGGTAAAGAGAAGCAAAGCAGCCCCAAAATCAAAATACCCCAGAGATCCTCAAGCAAAAGATCAACCCCCGTTGGTTCCAAATCCCCTGAAGGAACCACTAAAAGAAGGCACAGCAACATCAAAGGAACCGGTGAAAGAAACCATTGAGATAGCCTCAAAACCCACGTCTCCCTCAAAAGCCCCGGCTAAGGAAAAGAGCGACCAGTCTGCAAAAGAACCTCAGAAATTGGATGATGAGCGCATCACCATAGGCTCAGATCCAGGGGCTGATTCAGATCAGGGGGCCACAGAGACCAGCAGCTCGGTTGGCACCCCTGAAAAGAATCCAAGAGGAAGGAAACCAGAATGGAAAAAACAGGAGGAAAAATCTTATAGAGATGTGACAGCAGGGGTCCAACAAACAATCCCGGACATGATAGAAACCAGATCATCAAAGAAAGGTAGGGCTCCGAAAGGAGCCACCCCCCCTCACCCCGGATCTTAATGCAATTCGTCTCCTGGAATTGCAAAGGTATGGGAAGTAAGGCTAAAGAAGAAGCAATAAAAGATTTAGTAAGAATGAACTCCCCGGAGATACTTCTGATCTAGGAGACGAAGATGGAGGAGCCTGAGACCATCCAGGCCAGCAAAAAAATTTGGAAAAAAGGAGATGGTAGAGCAGTCAGCGCTAGGGGAGCCTCAGGAGGTCTAGCCACCTTCTGGAACTCTTCAAACCTGGACTTGCTAGAGGATCATAGCACTATCCACTGGCTCTTCACGAAGCTGCAGCATCGAGACACAGGGCACCAGATTAGCTTATTCAACATCTACGCCCCAACTCTTCTATCGAAAAAAAAAGAGTGTTGGGATTCGATGAATTCCTTCCTGTCCACTAACCGGCACAACAATCTCATTCTTGTTGGTGATATGAATGTAACTCTCGCCCTTTCGGAAAAAAAAAAAGGAGGCTCGCCGGTCAGAGACCCGGCTCAGGAGTGGGTTGAAGACATTATTATGGATTGGGAGCTAGAGGACATTAAACCCAGCAAGGGTAAGTTCACATGGACGAATAAAAGAGTGGGCCCAGGGCACATTGCTGCCCGGCTGGACCGTTTCCTTGTCCAATCTTCCTTCCTCACTCTGGGGCTTTTTGCATCCTCTGAAATCCTCCAGGCCTGCACTTCTGATCACAAGCCAATTTCCCTCTCCTTGTCTCCGGGAGAAAATCTGGGTCCGATCCCATTTAGATTCAGCCCCCTCTGGGTCTCCATGGATGGCTTTTTTGATCTGGTCTCGGATTCTTGGCAGAAGTCTGTAACTGGGTCGCCCTTCTTCATTTGGGAAGAAAAGTTGAGAAGGCTCAAAGCAGCCCTTAAAAGCTGGGCCAAGATCATGCCCACCCCCATTGTGGAAAGGAAAGAAGCTCAAATGGATCTAGGCAACCACTAGATGCTAATGGAGAATTCCACGATCACCCCAGAGTTGCTCGCTGAGGAGCTCGGTTTACAAAAAGCTCTCCATAAGGCGCTGAGAAGAGAGGAACACTACTGGCAAGTAAAGTCGCGCTGTTCTTGGCTCAAGGAGGGCGATAAAAATACTTCCTACTTCCATAAGCACGCAGAGGCCCGAAAGAATTACAACAGCATCAAAGAAATACAATACCAAGGTCAAACCTTCAACAAAATTGAAGAGATCAAGCACACGGCCTTCTCCTTCTACAGCGATTTGTTCACGGAGGATCTGGACTCTTCTCCCAGGCTGGATCGATACCCTCTTAATGTTCTCCCCACGCTAATCAAGGATGCAGATAACAGATCCATGACTAGGCCCATATCGATTGAGGAAATAAGAAACGCCCTTCAAGGGATGAACTCCGACAAAGCTCCAGGGCCCGACGGGTTCACGGTCAGATTCTACATTGCATGCTGGGACATCATTCAGAAGGATTTGGTCAAGATGGTGAGGAAATCACAGAAGTGCAGCAAAATAGGAGGGAGCACTAACTCTTCCTTCCTGGCGTTAATTCCCAAAGAGAAAGGGGCCCAAAGCTTCTCCAGATTCCGGCCTATCTCTCTCTGCAATACCGGGTACAAAATCATCACTAAAGTCATTGCAAATAGAATAAAAAATGTTCTTCCCAGGATCATTCCGAAAAACCAGGGGGGTTTCATCAAGGACAAACAAATTCAGGACAACATAATTCTGGTCCAAGAGGCCATTCACTCAAGCTGCCAACGAAAGGAGAAAGGTATGATAGTCAAACTGGACCTTGCTAATGCCTTTGATAAAGTTCGGCTAAAATTTCTCTTTGCTGTTATGTTCAAGCTCGGCTTCCATCCCCACTTAATCAGCTGGATCAAAGCCTGTATCTCGGGACCCTGGATCGCCCCCTTGGTTAATGGGAGACCAGCAAATTTATTCCATGCGTCTAGGGGGCTGAGGCAGGGTTGTCCCTTGTCCCCCTTGCTCTATGTCATTCAAGCTTCGGTCCTTAGCTTCCAGCTGGATAATTGTCTTCAGCACCGTTCTCTAAAGGGGCTCACAATTACCCCCAGAGTGAAGAAAATTAACCACGCTCAATTTGCAGATGATACCCTCCTATTGGGTCAGGCTAACCTAGCCACAGCAAGATCTTTCAAGAAAGAGTTGGACGCTTATACTGACATCTCAGGGAGTGAAATCAGTTTGAGGAAAAGCAAAATTTATGGCTGGAACTGCCCCCCCATTGAAATGACTGATATCTCTAGAGTGATGGAAATGGATGGAACCTCTACGTGGGACTCCATAAAATACCTTGGAATTCCGCTAGTCAAAAATACTCCCAGAAGGAGCCTTTGGCTGCCTTTGGTGGACAAACTCAAGGCCAAAATTATGGCTTGGGGGGCTTCCTGGTTAAATAAAGCAGGCAAAACTATTCTCATAAATTCTGTCCTAACCTCCCTTCCTCTATACCAGGCTTCGATCCTGTTAGCCCCAAAAGGTATCGTGAAAGATATAGACAACCTATTGAGAAAATTCCTTTGGGAAGGGGGAAGGAATACAGGAAGGAAAATGCATCTAGTCAGCTGGGACAAGGTCAAATCCCCTAAATGTGAAGGAGGGCTGCAAATCAGAGATGTGGACACTCAGAATTTGGCTATGGGTGGCAAGATCCTGTGGAAAATGGTTAGAGGCAAAACAACATGGAGTTCCAAAGCGCTTAGGACAAAGTACTTTAGAGGGCACAAAGAGAGGTGCCTGGAAAGCCCTCCCAAGACAAGGAAAGGCTCTCCTATCCTAGCTCTCTGTCTCAAATATCTTGATTTGATTACCTCAAATCTCACTTGGATTCCGGGAAATGGCTCCAAAATTAAGTTCTGGGATGACTCCATTCTAGGGTAGTCCCCCTTAAAAGATATGGAAGGAATGGAGAATATCAAAAATTGGCTTCACTTGAACAACAAATTTACTCTTTGGGATTTATCCAGCTGGAGACCGGATGACTCTTGGAACAATTGGGACCTGGGGGATGTCCCTCATGCTCTCGAAACTGAAGCTAGCTCCCTCTTAAAGGCTCTTCAAGGACTCTCCCCCACTTCTGCTAAGCTGAAGGACAAAAGAGGTTGGGGCTCCTCCTCAGGCCTCTACAATGCTGTTGCTGGTTATGCTTCCTTAAAAACCATTCCTTGGGCAGCTCCGGATCCCTCTAGATGGAAAAATCTGTGGCTTTTGCCCTCTCTCCCCAAAATTTATATCTTATGTTGGTCCCTTCTTCATGACAGCATTCTAACTTGGGACAACCTTTTGAAAAGAGGATGGGAGGGGCTCTCAAGATGCCCTCTCTGTGCTTGCCATGAGGAAAGCTCGACCCACCTCTTTCTTCAGTGCTCCTATGCTCTAGAACTCTGGAATTTCCTGCTTGCTCAGCTGAACCTGGCCCCCCCTCCGTCCATCTCTGCCTTGTTCGCTTCCTGGACTGATTATGCTCCCTTCTCCTTCTCTCGTCTGAACTTGTTAAAGAACTTCTGGATGTGGATTCCTAAAATTTACTGCTGGAAATTGTGGCTAGAACGAAATAACAGAACTTTCAGGGACAAGGCAGTTTCCCCAGCCCAAGTTGCAATCAAAGTAAAGGCATTGATAGGAGAGCTGGTAGCCTCAAATTCCAATCTTACCAATGAAGCCAGCCCTGACAAAGAGGAGTACAGTTGGTTTCAAGGGCTAGACCCAGGCCTGCTGACCAGAACCAAGAACACTGTTAAGCATTTCTCTCCGTGGGAAATCAGACTTAAGGAGCAAGAGTTTATAAAATGGAGATCCTCTCTGAACAAACACACTCTGCATGTGGATGGGGCCTCGAAAGGTAACCCCGGACCTGCGGGAAGTGGAGGAGCCATTCTAGACAGGTCTGGAAATATTATCCTAAAATTCGCTTGGGGATTGGGACAAAACTCCAACAACATTGCTGAAATTCTGGCCATCTGGCAAGGACTGATGCAAGCCAGAAGTCTCTCCATTAAAAAGTTGGCTATCATTGGTGACTCCCGAAATCATCACGCAGGCTCTCAACCTGAAGAAAGCCCTCAATAGCATGGGATTAGCCCACTATCACCGGAAAGTCACATTACAACTGAAAGCCTTTGAAGAAGTCCAGTGTTACCACGTCCTCCGAAACCTCAACCAAATTGCAGACAATGAAGCCAATATAGGTGCCACTTTAAGCAAAGGAATCATCATAGTTAATGGAAATGAAGAAAACATGCCCATCCCTTAAGGTCAGTGAAGATATGGTTTTTGGTCCTGCATAAGTGAATTCAGCTCTCTGTCAATGAAGAATTCAGTGATTACAGCTCTCTGGCATTGAAGAAACAAGTGTACATAGCTCTCAGTCTTTGAAGATCTCAGTGTTTTCAGCCTTCTGGCATTGAAGAAATATGTGCAAAGCTCTCTGCCTATGAGGAATTGAGTGTTTACAGCTCTGCATCTGAAGAGCTAAGTGTTTTCTTCTCTCTGCCTCTGAAGATTTAAGCGCTTTCAGCTCTCTGTCGTTGAAGAAATAAGTGTTTTCAAGCTCTGAGTCAATAAAGAAACCAGTTCTTTCAGCTCTCTGGAAATGAAGACATAATTGAACTCAACTTTCAGTCAATGAAGAATCAGTGTTTGCAGCTCTTTGGCAAAGAAGAAACAAGTTCATATAGCTCTCAGTCCTTTAAGATTTCAGTGTATACATCTCTGTCAATGAAGTAATAAGCGATTTAAGTTCTCTGCCATTGATGAATTAAGTGATTTCAGATCTCTTACACTGAAAGAAATAAATGTTTTCAGATCTCTGCCTTTGAAGATTCCCATGTGAAGCATGAGGCTCTTGAGGGACAGCTCGTCTGGTAAGTCAACTCATGTTTTTTTTTATTACTGTCCTGCATCCAATGGATTTCCTCCATGCGCTGTCAATCTCACAGCTAGGAGGACCGAGTGGATTAGTCTCTAATCTCATTCCTCGCTGATGGAGCCAGCAAGCAACTAAGAAGGCCAAAGCCTAGATCTCCTCGCTGATAGGGGATAATTCTCATGCTTATACAGTGAAGAGAGGCACTCTTTGATGAATTTTGGTCCAGCATGAAGTTAAGATGAATTCCTTAGGGTGAATTTGACACAGGCTGGCTGAAGACCAGCGCTGGTGACTCTCCTCTCTGATTAGTCTTCTCTGAAAATATAGTTGCTTTGCTATGTTAAGGTTTTTTTGAAGCTCAATGTATGTCCAGAAATCTTCCAGACTTTTTGTAAAAGGGTCAGTGAATTCAGCACGTCCAATTATTTGGATCCTAGACATATGTTTAGATAAGAATCTCTGAGTGTAAACCTGCTGGCAGGATTAGCCAGATGATCAATACAAATGACTTATAACCGTTTTAGTTAAAAAAAAAACTTATTTGGTAAAACTTTAAAATTTTCATTTGAATTTTATTAAACTTTATTATATATTCAATTCAATATGCTGGGATAGATTTTAAATAAATTAATAAGAAGAAAGATAAAACATATAGATGAAACTTGGGAGAGGGCTTACCCATTGCAGGACTCGAGCTCGAAATCGCTTATTGACGAAACGTGGGGGAGGGATTCTTTCCAGTTTTGTAGTGTTTCGATGTTGTATCTGTCTTCCTGTTGATGAATAGTCAATGCTTCAGCATACCGTCCCGTCCATCGAAGCTCATGAGGCTTTAAAATACTGGGATAATAGTCGCCCCTGATTTGCGTATAAGAACAAGCTCATCAAGACACCGTCTGGACTCTGCATAGCCAGGGGAGAAAATAGCTATATGGAGAGACGCCGATTTGATGGCACCTTCAATTTGAGGAGCTAAAAAATTTCCCTTCTACAATTCTTCCCTATCCATAAAAGCACTGAATCCATTTGAAAGAAGGTAATGATACAGGTGGCTCACGAACGTGTTTTTCAGGTCCGGGCCGCAATGATTGATAAAAATATCAAAGCAGCAGCCCGTGTAATCACCGAATGTGGAGGGGCTGTTGACTGAGGGATTTTGCAAGTTTTCCATTGAAATTCAGAAATACAAAAAAACGAATCCGCAACATTCTTCACTGTTCGGCGCGGCATGTCTGCTCTGCAACTGTCGAAATCCTTCAAAAATGGAATAAATGAGATAAAATCCAAAGATGGAAGATATGAGCTTCTAGGAAAAACCCTCGACGCCCTGCCCTATGTATACTATTGAGGGTTCCTCGACGCCCTACCCTGTGTATACTGTTGAGGGTTTCGTATGTCAGGAGATACATGGGAGATGTGAGTAGGAGTTTGTAACTTCTGCAACACGTAAGCATGAAAACCCGTGCCCATACCAAGGACGACCACTACAACATAGTGGGTAAACATGAAAACCAACAGACAAACATCAAACACGTGCCAACATCTAATTCGAGTTATAGACGACGAAAAGGAACAATTTTTTTCTGAACTTCTTCGGATAAAAACGCCTTACGGCGTAAATATTTTAATTTTAATTAATTAAAAATTTTAGTTTAATTATTTTTTTAAATATCCAACACTTATCAATATCTTTACTTTCATAAATTTTGATGAAATTCCCAATAAAAAGACTAAGTTGAAACACTCTGTTGAGACCCAGAAATTCGCAGGCGGCAACAGTAAAGGATTCTCCCCAATCAACGTTCCCAACTAGCCCGTTGACTGTTTGGTGTAGGGAATTCGTTTGGTTTGCGGTCCGGCTACCGTAAGTTAAGGTAACAAACAAATGGTTTTACCGGTTGCGGCCCGGTCCACCGAGTTTTTGTAATTTTGACTTAATGCATGCAATGCAAATGCCTAACTAACAATGCAGGGTGATAAAGATGCAAGGAACTACACAATGTGATGCGCAGGTTCTTACCTCTCGTCTTAGGCTCGCAAACATCTAAATCACATATGCAGCCATGAAGCAAATCAATTAACTATCTAATCACCTATCTATCTATCGCCGGGGAGCCAAAAGAATGATTATTTGTGAGTAATGTGTTATTTCCATGTATGATAAACATAAATTACAGATAGTTGATATTCGTATTTACAACACATGAATGAACAAATATTCTAACAATCAGATATCTAAATGTTATATAAGCAACATACATTACTCTTGGTGAACTTTCCACAAAATTAAATCAGAAATCATTCAACAAAACATAGGCCATAAAGTTAGAACGATCTCACGATTCATGGACACAAGCTGAAAAATAAAGTAGTTCATCTTTCCGCCATCCATTGCATAACATTAGGAAATTTCACATCCTTTCTCCTACAGGAAAACTGTAATTTTTTATTGCAAAAGGAAATAGTTCTTCTTACAATATGTCCTCCAGTCTTACTGGGAAAAAGCCCTTCTTTTCTCTTCTTAGTCCATATTTATACAAAAAGAGTGAAATGGTTGGGCTGCCCAAAGTAACCTTTGGGCTTCCCAACCTTTCATTTTCCTAACGCTTTACTTTTTTGCAAAATATTACAAAATATAAAGATGACCAATCCTTTATGAAGAGGGCCCCGCTTGGCTTTCTAGGAACTTCTTCCATGCTGCAGCTTCACTAGCGATGCCTTCAAAAGTGCTGGGTTCCAGAAACTGAATATTTATCTCGAATTTCTCGGCTTGATTTTTGATAGCCTCGATCCTTGCTGGGCTCAAACGAAGCTGATCTTCCAAAAATTGTACACTAACGGCTAAGCGGCCCACCTCATTCTTCAAAACTAGGTCATCAATAGCCTTGATCTGTTGTGTTCTGGCCTCTGCGTCCTGATATTTGCTCTGCAATATCTCTATGAAGGTTTCATGGTCTGGGAACTCATCAAGCTTATGCTCAGCGTCTATCTGACACCGGTTGAATGCATTAAGGAGTCTCCTGAAGTATTTTGAGCATGCTCCCTGCGTCCTTTTGACAGCCTTCTTGAAGTCTTCCATGGTGCTGACAGCAAACTCTACTAAATCATGGTCTCTTTTGAGGGCCTGATGATCTTTTACAAGTAGTTCTGCTGGGTTTTCTGCATTGCTTTCCAGCCTTGCTATTCTGGCCTTCAAGACCTCAAGGGCCTCTTTGGATCTATCCATGAAGTATGAAGAGTTTTCCATGATCTCCTCCAACCGGCTATCAATCTGAAGGACCTTGCATCTCTCATCTTCCAGAGTGGTCTGCAGCTGTAGCATTTTAGCCTTCTGAGCCAGGATATGTTCCTTCAAAGGCTGCAGATTTACTTGCTGTTCCTTTGCTTCCTCCAGATCAGTGGTCAGAGAGGCAAACTGCTCTTGATGTTGCTTTGTCAGTTCCTGGGAATGCAAATCATTTTCCTGCATAAGGATCTTTATCTGTTCTTCTAGGTCCTCCACCTTTTGCAGCAACTGCTCCTTCTCCTTCTTCAACTCTTGATCTTCTGCTTGCACTTGCTCAAGGTGTTCTTGTGTAGTCTCCTGATCCTGTCTCTCTTCATGTAGGGCCTACAATTCAACTCCAACAGTCCTCATCTCCCTATGTAAGTGCTCAAATTTTCGCTTTAACCTATTTCCCTCCTCTCTCTCTCTCTTCAGGGTATCCTTCAGCTGAGCAGAAGATTTCTTGTATGACTCCAGTTCAGCCATCACCTTGTCTATGTTATCCTCTGAAGCATGTAGTATTGCAGTCCCAGCCCTTATGGTAAGCCTTGGATCTACGTCTGTCCCTATCATAACAGCCGTATCTGTTATCATTTTGCCAGCCATTTCTTCTGCTTCTACCTTTCTTTCTGTCCTCTTCATTATTCTCTTGGTAGCCCTATCATAATAGACAGTATTGAAATCAGGGACTTCTTCTCCCTTTTTCTGGATGAACGGCACTAGCTGGAGCGTAGGAGCCATAGGGATACTGGCAACAAGTACTTGAGAGGTCTGTACCTCGAGGTTTTCCTCCTCCTGGGTCTGCCCCATTGTTGTTTCGGGAACTGACTGCTGTGTCAACTTTATTCCTACAACTTCTTGCGTTTGGAGCTCTTCTATTTCTTTGGCTGCCTCTTTTGCTTTCTCAGCTGCTTCTTGGGCAGCTTTTCTTTTCTCTTCTTCTCCCATCTGCAGCCATTCAGCAGCCTCCTTTTCCAACCTTAGAGCTTCTTCCTTTCTCCTTTTAGCCCCTTCTTCAACCCTTTTCTGTTCATCACCTTTCCCACCTATGGTAGTGATTTTCTTCTTAAATATTCTGTTTAGTGCCGTCATGTTTGGGGCATTCCGGAAGACAAATTCTTCCCTATCGAAGTGATGGGTATATTTTAAAAACACCTTATGCTCCTTACAGTGCTTAGCTATTTTACCGAGAGTATCATTTCGCCGGAAAGGCATCTCACCAAAATGGAACTTCTCTAGTTCCTCTATGAATTCGGCAGCTTGTTTCACCCTGGTGAATTTGTAGCTACCTAGCTTGAATGGCAAAGGAGGGTATGCAGTCTTCTTGTGTTGGAACAAGAAACTACCTATTCCGTCAATGAACACCTGCCTGACTGCTTCTTTATGGACTATATAATCCATTGCATATTTGGGCAGCAGTAAAGGTGTCTTCGATCCTCCAAACATTCTGAAATACATGCCATTGTCAGTCAAGAAATAGTCTGCATGTTCTTCTATTATCTGCATGGCACCTTCTGACATACAGTCACATTCATTCCGAAAAATGAGCGTGTACAGAGGCATAATGATGTGCTCACAGACCTCTCTATAATGGTTATGGTACTGGTGAGCCCACAATGGTCTATAAGCTGCGTACATAGGCATCCTTTCGCTGTCCTAGGTGCACTTGAGACCGGGGAAGGGCTGGTTGCACAGTATGCAGTCTATCAATATTGAACTCATGTAGAATTCAGATTTTTTCTGGGCTTCTCCTCCCAAGGCTGCAGCCAAGCAAGAAGAAAGACTGCTTGATACGAGGCTAGCCCAATTGAAGACTGTTCCTTGGGATGCCACATGAAAAATAACGGGTATCCATTCAAGCTTGAAGAGTCCGCCATGGGCTCTCCCAAAGATCCTATTCAGCATCAGGGCTATAAATCTGTAGGGAGCCCTCAAGCTCGCTGTATCATACTCACCAGCTGGTCTGTATCGGTATAGCTTTCCCTGCAAGAGCATTCTCTTAAGAGTTTCCACCAGATCCATTCTGATGCTGTCTAGCCAATCATCTGATAGGAAAACTTGGGCTTCTGGTAAGTGATAAGCCAATGCCACATATCCAGGGATAAATGCAGCATAGCCCTGTCCTTCAACATTTCCTATGATCATTGTAGTTGTATTTACCTGGGGAAGAATCCAGCCAATTACCTCAGAGCATGGGAACAGCTCTGGTCTGGTGGCAACTTTCATGATAGCAGATCTCTCTATGTTAGCATAGATGGGTTCTTCTTCGAGACCCATGTCGGGAACCTCCCTGTGGGAAATCAATCTATATATTTCACCCCATTTGTACTCAGGCTCAACACCAGAAACACATTGGGTATCTTCATATATGTATTCAGTCTTTGTTTCCGCTTCTGCTTGTGGCACTTCTTCCACCACTGGGGCCTTCTTCTTTTGTCTTTTGGACATGGTGGACTCGAATTCTTCTTGCCATATATAACATTGTAATATTGAGGCATCCAAGGTGCATACGTTTTCATGACAGAGTGCAACACTTTATTCTTTCTATGAATACCATGGCAGCAACTAGTCGATGAAACTAAGATATAAGTTTGCATAACTTGACTGACCAAATGCACACTACTTATTGCTCTTGTCCATATCTTAGCATGATGCAAAACATTTCTATATGATGTTAAAACATTCCATCAACCATCTTCTAGACTGCAATAAAATTACATCCATATGCAAAGTGCCATTTTCATGTGTTTAATGCGATAGCAAGTAGAGAAACCAATGCATGCATGCACAACCCAAAAATGCCCTGACTATCAGAACTACTCGTATGAAGCAAATTCAGTCCTGTGCAATAAAGTAGGCAATATACTACTGCTACATGATACAAAAATTTATCAATCATATTTGATCCGGCATTAAATCTACAACATTTCGCAGTATGCCGTTTCTCCCATGAAAACAATCTGTAAAGCAAATGCATGTACATCCAATGCAAGGTGCAGCATTCATCAAATTGGTCTATTGCACAGCAAACAAAGGGAGGGGGGGTTTAAATATATCAATATCATGCTAGCCACCTATGTTGTCCAACATTAAACATTTTGACAACACAGCCTTAGCAGGGATAACTTCGATAATGGCTTATGCTGCTCGTGGAAGATAATTACATTAACTCGACTATACGCTGCGGGTAGTACTGTCATTTTACTGCGAATGGCGCTTTCATCAAAACCACTAACCATGCTATTCTCAGTTCGCGAACTACGACAATGGCCTAGCCCTTTTAATCATCTAGGGTTTCAAATGCCCGAGCCCTAATGGACTGCGCGGGACGGCGCGAGCAATACAGGTTGGGGTTTGAAATACCGGGCAAATAGGAAAAATCGACCAAAGGAGGAACCATCAAAAACCACAAGAAAACCCACCACAAAAACTCTCCCTGGACCTCATCATCATACAAGGGGAAGCTAGATGCAGGCAGCGTAACGGTCGCCTGCACCGTGCTTCCGTCCACTACGCATGGGGTAGGCAAATACAGGCCGAGGTTCAAAATAATTAATACGCGGGTTTAAAAGAAAAATGCCCCCAACTGCGAACAGTTAGCCTACACGAGACTCCTCAATATGTGAGTGTTAGCACAGGGCGGGAAAGAATGACTGCCGCAAACCTAATCATGGGTAAAAATTCCGTACGCAAGCAGAACAGGGATAGGGGAGATAATCCTAGTAACACCCCCAACCACAGCAAACATCACCAAAAAACCTTGAATAGAACGAGGTAGGACAACAACGAGCCTACCTGGCAGCGACGCGTAGCTGACAAGGTGAAAATGGTCGGGCTTCCTCAAATGCCACCTGGACGCGGGTACAAGCATGGTGGTCCACAAGCTTCGAGGGGTCAACAGCATGGGGTGATCATGACAGCTCAACGATGACAGTGCTGGGGATCAAAAAGAACAATAGAAAAATAAAACGATGTCCCCGTATATATAGAAAAGGACCGCAGGTGTGACGAGTTAACGGATCCGATGAGAAACAAATCCAGATCGGAAGGTGAGAACTCAAAACCTTGCGCAACGGCGGAAATCCACAGCATCAACCCATTCACAATGGTGAGCAAGGCACGTGAAAATAATAATCGAACGTCAGAGGACTTAGAATCAGAGGACGAGAACTTAAACCTTTCCGCAACGGCGAAAGAAAAGATCGTAAAAGCTTCCGCTCAGGTTAAACATCTGGTAGCAACTTAAAAATCGACCGTCGGATGGATTTAGAATCGGAGGACGAAAGCTTAAACCTTTCCGCAATGGGGAAGACTTATATGAAAAAGGTTCCGACTCAGACTCAAAAGCAGTCGAACAAATCACTAGAACCGGGAGAAAGACGAAAGTCGAAATTGGAAACCTATCCGCAATGGCGGAAGGAAAAATCATAAAGGCCTCCGATATCAAACAAAAAGCGTCCAACGTGGAAAACCCAACGGGTCGGAAGTCGGAGGATTCTCTCTTTGCAAAGCCAAAAACTGTCTGCAACTGCGGAAGACTAAAACTGGGGTCCACCTGCAACGGTGAAAAATAAAAAAACCAATCAACTTCTGATTCCAGCGAGTTTTCCAAATGTGCTCAAAGGCAGCAATTAAATCAAGTAGTAGGGCAACCCAGGCATTCAAACAAACATTCTGAGACATTATTATATCAAAATAGGGAAGAAAATCAAGCTCAACCCATACAAGGAGGGTCCTAAAAAATTTTGAATTTTGGCAAAAATGTTGCAGCTGCAACACACTCTCATGAACTTAATAAAAAGGACTTTAATCTAAGTTTCAGCTCGATTGAAACACTCTCATGAACTCAATAAAAAGGACTTTAATCTAAGTTTCAACTCGATACATTTAGATTATTTTTGCAAATGGAGTGAAAAGTGGATGGTCTATATTTTTTTTTTTAAGGAATAAGCTTGGAAGTGAGTGTAATAATTTAATTTAAGTCATATGGTTTTAAATTAATGTATGAGAATTAAAAAGGTTTAAGAGTGATGTTTTATGTTATATGATTTATGTTTGTAGGGTAAAGTAAGTGGTAAAGTTGAAATATTGTAAATGGTTATAAATGGAAGGTTTTGTGTTCAAATTTTTCTAAATTTTCTTCTGCATCATGGTTAAGTCCCTATGGATGCACCTAGGGGTATAGTGGTAGTGGGATTGGATTTTTGAACTCTGTGTCATGCCAGTACCAACCCTATTCCCAATTGTTGATTCTCCTAGTAAGAAAAACACATTATTTATAAATAAGAGTATGAGAAATTAAAAAGCTCCCTAGTTAAAAAAACACATTATTTATAAATAAGAGTATGAGAAATTAAAAAGCTCTAAAAAACTACGATGGATAATGTCATGTAAGCTCTAAAAAACTACTATGGATAATGTCATGTTTTATTAATTAATGGTAAATATAATAACTTAATTATTAATAGCCTAGTGGGTTACCTTAAGTTGTCCACTGTTATGTAATGCAAGCACAAAGTCTGGTCAAATCCTTGAGTGGTTCTACAAATCACATATAATAACTATGAAAATTACATAATTTGGGTGCTAAAACTATTTATGGGTTCAAAAACACAATTTAAACACTTCCAAATTTTAGATTTTACAAATATATATATATATATATATATATATATATATACATTGCATTAATAATACTATAGTGGTGGTGATGGTGGTGAACATCCACTTACAAAAATTTTGGTCTTTGGGACCTTAAAAAAGAAAAGTAAGGAAGTACTTGGTTTGCTTTAGAGTTGTATTTCTATGCTCAAAAAGCTTGGAGAGAAGCGTTCCTAAATTACAATAATTTTGATGAGATAGAAGTTGGGCAGGTTCGTATTATAACAAAAAAATTGAAACTAAGACCTTATGTGGGTGTACGCAAGGAAATCTAAGAGGAAGTTTTTTTCATCCCCAGCACTCATAGTCTCACAAATGTGACAAATATTTTCATCCTATGCAGTTTTAGGAAAGTTCCAATTGCATATTTCACTATGCATCTCACGAGAGTTCATTCTTATTTAAGTTATGTGGATCTTCTTCTTTACGCTAGTTAAAACAGAGAGATAATTTTGATCTTCAAGATTAGGGTTAATGACCTCCTTGTAATATAATAATTTTATGTTATCCTCTAAATTTTCATCACTCCACAACTTCTTTTTGAACTTCAAAGTAATAATATTTTTAATATCATTGCTATTTTGCAAAGTGATATTTTCATCAATCTCCCACATCTTTAACCAAGACGTGGCATCTTTATGCCAACCTCACTTGAGCCTTTAGTGATTTTGACTTGAATTTAAAGCAATTTTCAAAAGTCGCCGATCTCCCAAAAAAAAAATCGTGTACATTAGGTACCTAGTCATAGTTACACTCTCAATGGGGGAAAGACCCTCTTCAATCAAGATAATAGGATATAGTCTATTTCTTTTAATTTTAAGATTGTAAGTTATAAAACGTTTATGGATTTGCTCATGTTGATATTTGTAGCTCATATAGGTATTTCCACGGGTTGGTGCCTTGCCCATGGGAATCGTCACTATGACCTCTCAGGTACTTAGGAAATTCACTTTTATTAAAGAAATTATCAAAGTGGATGCTCTTTTATAATTAATTGGCGTTAATTTACATAAAAATCTAAGTTTTAGGCTTTAGTGATTTAAGTTAATTAAATGAATCACAACCATTGATCTCAAGTGAATGAGATTGAACCTCAGTTGTTGAAGTTAGGGTTTTGGTCCATCCCAAAAGTATAAAAGGCAGCCAAGGGGAGAGGAGAAGACACAAAATCTTTCAAGGGAGAAACTCAAGAATTGAGTGGGGGAGAAGAAGAATGACTTTCTGATTTCCAATCTCTTGGTCAAGAGGGAGAAGAATCAATGTTTAGGGTAAAGTGGGTAGTTGAACCAACTCATGGAGGAACTGATATTTTATATTGCAAAGAATCATACGAACATGGTGTACTAACAATTAGTACAGTCATATGGATCTGTATATATGGATTTACGTACAATTCGTACATGCATCCATATATATCCACATAGTAGTACAAACCATACATCACATATTCATACAATTGTACGGATTGTATAGGTCGTAAAATAGTTTTGCAAGGGCAAAAAATTATGGGTTTTGTTGAGTTGTTTCTAGGGGGGTTTTGTTGAGTTGTTTCTAGGGGAGTTTTGTTTGTCTTTTGTGGGGAAAATTTTTCCAAGTTTTTGTGTCATTTCTCAAGGTCATTTTCCCAATAAGGGAGCCCTTGTAAGTTTGGAATATTCTTTTAGAAAAGTTGATTTTGAAGGACGTAAAAATCATGCATGTATTTTGTGATGTGTTTCCTATATTGCTTCTACTACTTACTTTTGTTAATAGATCTCAGCAAGTGTAAAATAATCAATGGGTTGAAAATTAGTTTTTATGCATGTAAACAACTAGGAATTGTTTTATCTAGTGTTGGAATTATAAAAATTACCATGGTATTAGAGCAAAGACTCTTAAAAGGGAGCAAATCTGAAATCTATTGCAATAGATCTAGTATATCTAAGTGAACAATATGCATATGTAGTGCAAATCTAGGGTTTATAGCAATAGATCTTGGTGGGTGCTTGAAGGACAAAGCACATAATAGTTATTTTTGTAGATCTAGTTATGGCAGCAACCAGTATCAGATTTGAAGACAAGTTAGATGGAGAATCTAACTTCCTGTCATGGAAAGAAAGGATTACACTACTCTTGAATCCCATGAATATTTGGACATTGTGGAGCAGGAAGTTGCTAAACCAACATATCCAAATCAGTTAGTAGCACATGAGAATAAGGAAGTTAAATCCTAGAGAGTGATCATGGATGTTCTTAAGGGTCACTTAATTCCTCATGTAGTTGAGAAGTCAACAACCCATACAATGTACAAAGCTTTGACATATCTATTCCAAAGTGATAATGTGAACAAGAAGATGATTTTGAGGGACAAAATCAGAGATGTCCGGTTGACTATAGCGAACAATGTTACCAACTATCTAATGAAGATCAACCAGATTCATGATTATCTCCATTGATGAGAAGGTAGATGATGTAGAGCTAATCAGAGTGGCATTGAATGGATTAACCAAGCATTGGGAACCATTTGTAAAAGGTTTGTCTTCTCAAGAAAATCTTCCTGACTAGGAAATCCTATGGGATAATTACATCTAGGAGGAGACTCAAGAGGAGTTTAGAGCACACAAGAAAGAAGACAATGAAAAGAACTTGGCCCTTTGTCAGTAAGGCAAGAAATGGAAAAGGAAAGAGTTCTAACAAGAAGGGTAATAGTGAGGAGGAAACCTCATAGATGAGGAATAAGAAATACTTGAGTAAAATCAAGTGTTTTGTGTGCCACGGGAATGGGCATTATGCATCTAAGTGCATGGAAAAGAATAAAGGTAAGGGGAAGAAGCAACAAGTAGCATCATCTGTAGACACTCTTGCTACAAAGTTAGAGAGTGACTTCTCAATTGTTTATTGCCTCTCTATCAGTAGAGTTACCAAGAGTGATTGGTACTTAGACAGTGGTGCATCTCGTCACATGATGAAAGCACATGAGTTATTCAACAAATTGATGGAGTCAGACTCAGGGATCCATGTGGAGCTTGGTGATGATTTCAAGTATGTAGTCAGAGGAGAGGGAACAATTTCATTCCAACTTTAGTCAAGTAGTTCATTTAATGCCCATGATGTGCTATTTGTACCAGGACTGAAGATGAACTTTCCCTCAGTCTCAATTATGGAGGACAAGAGTTATTTCGTTATCTTTAGGAAAGGGAAAGTAATCATACATCCAAAGGGAGATATCCCAAACACAACAATGAATATTAGGGTTAGAGAGGGAAAATTATACAAATTCCAAGGAGGAAGGGACACTTGAATTATAGAGCATTGACAATTATAAGGGAGATTGTCACTGGTCTTCCAGATTTCATTATTGAGTAGCAGGGAGTATGCACAAGGTGTGCACTTGACAAGAATGTCAAGACTTCTTTTCCAAGCAGTAAGAGTAGGTCCAAGGGGATCTTGGATCTCATTCATTCACATGCATATGGAACTATGCCCATAGTATGTGTGCAAGGTGCATTACACTACATGACATATATTGATGACTTTTATACGAAAACCTTGATCTATTTCATGAAGGCCAAGGATGAGGTATTCGGTCAGTTCTAGGATTTCAAGGCTCGGGTGGAGAAATTGATAGGAACGAAGATCAAGGTCTTAAGGTTAGACAATGGGGGGGAGTACACCTCCAATGACTTCAAGTATTTTTGCAAGGAGGCAAGGATCAAGAGGGAGAATACAGTATCATACAACCCTCGGCAGAATGCGGTTGCAGAGATTAAGAACAAATCCATCATTGACAGTACAAAGGATATGATTCATGATCAAGGTCTGTCTATGTTTCTTTGGGCAGAGGAATGTAACACATCAATGTATTTTTAGAAAAAGAGTCTTCACATGATATTGGAGTACAAGACTCATAAGGGGGCATTCACAAGAGTGAAACCAAAGACCATTTATCTTGGTATTTTTAGTTTTCCAGTCTATACATCCATATAATGTGTTTTCCATCTCATAAAAGAAATTAAAGACATCACTACTCTAGTGGAAGACTACCTAGCGACTAGAGAAAAATTCTCCTCATAGTTCACTCCATCTTTCTAAGAGAACCCTATCACCACAAACCTCACTTTGTAATTCTCTATGCTTCCATATGTCACATGCTTAATCTTGTAGAGCCATCTGAAGCTCACTATTTATTTTATTTTTCGGTATTGGCACTATGTCCCATACATCGTTCTTCATGATGGAGGTGTACTTACTCATACACTATGGAATCCCTCCAAACCTATTGGTATTCTACCTCCTGAAAACTAGAAGTCCTGAAATCTATGATGTTTCTCATAAACGCTATGTAGTTTGGAAACTTCTTCAGAGGTTTGTTCTCCCTAAATGTGCTCCTAAGAGCCTCAATATGCTCTAGAGCATCCCTTGATGTATGAGTGAACAATTGAGTCTCTTGATAGATATGGTAGGTGTTGTTGGCTCCTTATATGTGCCTAAATCCTATTGCCCTAAATTGGAATTCGTTAGTGATCTTAGTTCAACCTTCAAAACCCTGCTCTGTATCATGCGTTAGTGGAATGGGCTCGTGAGACTTTCTATATGCAAATTCTTCCTCAAGATTTACATCCATACTTACGACTATATTTCTTTGCTATGGAATAAATACTTTGTAGGCCATTGAAGTCTCACGATAACCAACAAATAAGCCCTTTCTGTTGGATGGATCCAACTTGGGCCTCTTCTCCACTAGTATATGGATATAAAATAGACAACCAAGCATGAAAAATGACTCAACTCTAGCTTCACAACAATGCATGATACTATGGTGTCCTTTCCTCCAAAATCTTGTGAGGACACCTGTTATAGACATAGACAATGATGTTGTATTCTTATGCCCATAGAAACATCGACAAATCTTAGTCATAAATCATAGCCTTAGCAGCACATATGATGGATCATGTATTCCCCTCTACCACCCCATTTTTTTGTGGGTTGTACGAAACAATCAACTCCCTTTTGATTCCTTTATGCTTGGAGAAACCATCGAACTCCTTTAAGGTGTACTCAACCCCTTTGACCTTATTCCTTGTTTAGTTTTTTACTAGAGCTTTAAACTCTTGAACATACTAAATACCTCATCCTTTATCTTTATGAAGTATATCCAAGTTTTGTAGAATAATTCATCAATGAAGGAAACACACATGCTTCCTAAGATCGATGTTGTTGACATCAATCCACATACATTTGAATGCACTATTTCTAGAATTCCCATATGCCTATCCTCATTGCTTGGGAAAGCAACCTTGGCATGCTTTCCAAGTGTGCATCCTATACATACTCCTCGTTGCTCAATTTTGAACTTTGGAGGACTTGTAACTATCTCGCTCGGAATAGGTGATACATGATGATGTAGGTGTCACATTCTCTTGTGCCATGAGTCATACAAGTTGTATGTGATATGAACCAGGGATCGAATAGGTTCACACTGTAACTTATATAAGTTTCCTTCCCAAACCTTATTAGTTGAGTTGATTCCACGCTAGACATCTTTGGTCTAATAAGGACTTACTAGTATTTCTTTAACTCTACTACAAGGTCCTTATCTTCCACAACCAAAATTAAAAGAACAAACTTCCTAAGAATTGAAACAAACAACATGTTGTCAAAGTTTAAAGAGTTACATGAATGGAGCTAGAAAGAAGTGATACCAAATCCTACTACTAAATACTTGGCATCATCATTGAGCTTAACCTAAGCCCCTAAGACGTGCTCTTTTAGACTTGAAAATAATTCCTAGGATAATGTCACATGCCTAAATTCCCCACTTCCCACTTACAAAGCATTCCTTAGAACCATCCTAGTATGGTAAAAATGAAAGATAACATTGAGAAATCATTCTCAAACTTGGAGGCACACATGTTCATATGATTTCTAGCATAAGTTGCTACTTGATTTTGCTACCACTTCCCTTTACCATTCTTCTTATTTGATCAATGGGATGCATAATGGCCATGCTATGACATATGGAGCACTTGATTTTACTCAAGTCCTTATTCCATGGATGTGAATTTTACTCATTCTTTACCTTACCCTTGTTTGTCACGTCCCCTCCCCTCATCTTGACGCTGGAGAGGACACGACTCGCACTATTGTTTCTCTGTCTGGCTGGGCAATATGGCCCCATGAACATAAACCAAAATGCATTGCAAATAAAATATATACAGATGCATAACAAATGAAAATACATCGGAAGCAACACATTGCAAGCATTATATATGTTCATAAACATTCATTAAACAAATACATTGCAGAGGCTAAACACATAAGAAAATACTTATCTTGAGAAGAAGCTTCCCTGCAACTAGCTATGTCGCTACAACATTCCACCCAACTATACGCCATTGTGCTCATCAATCTCTCACCACCATTTCCACCCCTGAGCTAGGCATGATTTCCACAAGGATCCAGGGAACAACATGCTTACACACAGCAAGGCCATAGACCCATAGTCAAGCCAACACACAGATGGGTTTCATAGACTGTCCATCCAAGCCATTAAACAATTGGGTTTCACAGGCTACTAAGGCAACAATCCAATAACATATGGGTTCCTTGGACTTGCTCAACCAAGCCAACAATCATATCCAAATAGATTCAAACCATCTAACAGATGGGTTCCTTGGACTTACTCAACCAAGCCAACAATCACATCCAAACATAGTCAAACCATCTAATAGATGGGTTCCTGGACTTACCCAACCAAGCCAACATAAGGAAATCACATCCAAACACAGTCAACCATCTAATTGATGGGTTCCTTGGACTTACTCAGCCATGCCAACATAAGGATGCACTTCCTAGCAAAGTACAAGATCTGGGTTTGTAGAGAAATGTTTGGCAACCACAAACAGAAATGGCAGATGAGGAAAATGCCCTGGGTGAGCAATACGATTTTAGGAAACATCCTTGGGCTTCACAAGGGAAAAACGACCTCCATTCACACCTAAATCATGAATCTGAATTCAGAAAATTCCTATGGACTTTCCAGGAGCAAAAACAACTACCATAAACCCCAAAATCGTGGTTCTCTTCTGCCCATTCGCTCAGCAATACAAAAACAGATTTATGGGCATGGGAAAATGAGGAAACGACAGAAAAATCGTGAAGGAGAAATCCCAACCACTAAGCATTACAAAAACAACCTCCTGACCATGGAGAAAATGAAGAAAACTGCCAAAATCGTGAAGGGAAAACGTACAGGATCTCCAGATGCGTGAGAGAGAAAAACGTATGGGTGAATAATGGGTTGGGCCTCCATTTCCAAGTATTTACTTGGACCATAAGTCAAAATTCATTTTCATAAAAATGGGTGGCTTCCCCAATACCAATTTGACTACCATACTCTTCCCATCCCAAGACATTAACCACCTCAACCAATTTTTAATGACTGGGCACAAAAGACAAAATGGGTAGTTGACAGCTTTATGGGTTTTCCCTTTGACATTTGACTTTACCCTATTGGCTCAAGCGTTTGAATATTCCCCCCCATTCCTTGTGAAATCATGCCCCCATCTCTTTAATGTTGCATTGGCATAGCTACTTGTGGGTATTTTTATTGATTGCATATTTACATGATGTCCAAAATTATATTGTGCCATTGGCTAGCACGATAAACATCGGCATCAATTTTAATTGCCGAAACATAAAATGCTAAATCCATGGTAGGGCCTTGGCCTTTATCTCCTCACCATGATTTAATAACGTTATTTACATCATTTACAATTTAATGCAATTGGGGTCAAAACTGGGGTGTTACATTGTTGGGTCCTTTACCTTTTCCCTCCTTTGTTTAACCAAATAAGGCATGGTCATTTTCACTTCCCTACTTGATGGCCTTTGGATCCATCTAAGTATCCTTTTAGATACATCCATCCTACAAATTTTGAAAGGAGCGAAGATTCTCTAAAATATAGACACCTTAGACAAATATTTCCCATTGAGATGAGAACACATTTAATGCTTGATTCACTAGTTGTTTGTCTTCAATCTTCCCCCTGACCATTACATGTTGATCATTAATTTGCATGACCTTCATTAGGTAAGTGGTAAGTGTGTCATATATGGTCATGTCTATCAATCTATGTTTGTCATGCAATATGATATTCACATTGATGTTCTTGCTTAGGTGAAGGATAATCAAAGCACCAGACATCTCCTTTGTCATCTTCTTATAATATATACAAGGGGTCAAAATATCCTTTATAGAACCCATGATTGTTGGGCCTAGAGACAGTAAGGCATAATTCATGCAAAATTCTACCTAAGTATGGAGAAGAGCTAAAGGAGGGGAAGAAGGAGCTATGACTGAGGAAGCAACACAAAGGCAAGAAGAGGAAGGACGTTGCAACAGAGGAAGTGAAAGATAGGAAGAAGAAGAGGAGAAGGCATTGAAAGAAGAAGTTGTGCTAGATAAGTAAGTCACGACAAAAGGATGGAGTGTGACACGAGAAGATACGATAGAATATCAACAGCAGAAGGCGTGCAAGTACCATAGCGGTTGGAAAAAAATAGTAAGGCATAATGTTGAGAAAGTGACAGGCCTTAACGATCGTGGGTACGAACTCAACTGGAGCCAGCAAAAACCGCACACGTGAAGGAATCTTTGTAAGTCAGGTCCTTAGTGCCTCCTATTAGGTGTTGCTAGAATAGGAAAGACAACCTGTTGGCTGGATATAGTAAGTCGGCTGAGATAAGTCTGTATAGAGTTTGTATCGAGTCGGTATTGATTCTGTATCAAGTATGTATGGAATCTGTATCGAGTCTGCAATGGGGATATAAAATAAGGAACCCAACTTTGTATGCAGGTTAGACATTCTCTGGCAATAAGTCCTTGGAGACATTCTCCCGACAGTCAGTCCTTGTAGAAATTCTCCCTACAGTCAGTCCTTGTAGACTCCCATTAGCTGAAAAGCATGGGCTCTTGGTTGGTGGCTCTGTATTTCCGAGTACATTAGAGTAAAGTATCTGCAGCTAAGTGCACATAAGAGAAAGAAAGGTTGAGTTGATCCAAGTTGTGTGCAGAACACTAGTAGAAGTAGAGTAGGAAGAGAACAGAGAGAAGATCAAAGAGCATGAGAGGGAGGAAGAGTTTGCAAAGTTAGAGAAGAATATCTTGAGAAGAGTCTGCAGCTTAGTGCGTAGACGAAAGATGCATATATTTCCTGATGCCAGACGAAGAGCACCTTGTGGTTTTTTCCTGGATGGGTTTCCACATTATATTATGTGTATATGTGTGAATGTTGAAAGTACCTTAGATATATGTGTAAATGTTATATTGAATGAATGATTGTAGGTTTGCTTATAAAGGAATAGATGTATGATGGTCGCCTTGTATTACTGGATATGATTATGTCGCATGTTTGTTGTTTAGTTAATAAGTTGCATAAGAGAGGTCGAGGTGCAGCTTAGTTGTTGAAGCACAATGAACAAAAATAACCCACCCTTGTACTTTGTTGAGAGCCTTGGCGTAGATCCAAGGTACTAAACACCCTCCCACCCAACTGCGGAAACATGGTTTTGGAAGTTACCATCAAGAGAGATATCTCAAGTGAGACAACATCTGCATCACATGTGTTGCCGATTGAGCTCTGCTCTGTCGGGTCGATATCTCGGGCTTTGTTGTGCTAATCAGAAGGGACTGAACCTCGATCGGGATCCCTAGAAAAAGGGACATGGAGTCAGAAAATCCAATAAATAGTTATGTTTCCAGGACCCTGAATCATTGTGGTGAGGGATATGTTGTGGAAACCAAGGAAACCAAATATCCAAGATTGGGTGGAATCCAAGGAGTTACAATCCACATGAAAAGAAAGCGAAGGATCTCGGTAGAACCCAACAGAGTGGTTAAGATGATACATCTACACAGACATCCACGAGATTTTCGGTTATGAGTTTCCCATTGTGTTGCATGAATGGTTATCTAAATTAGCAACCCAACAAACAAATTTTCAAGGTGGAGAACCAAGGGAGTGGACTCCCCAGTTAATTGAACAATTAGAAGAAGTAAGCAACCCTGTTTCGAGGGCATGTCGAGGGCTGTAGATTTTTTGATAGATAGTATCCTAGAGGGGTATATTACTGAGTTTGTTGTTGACACAATAACCTCATACCGTAAGGCAGAGCGAAATTTTTTCAAGGCCCACCAGTACATATATGTCATATTTAAAGACGTGGATAAAAATTCTTGTATGTGAAAAAGGCATTCTGTGAATGTAACAAGACTGTATAGAAATAGAGTGATTATGTCTCAACAAAACCCTAAAGTGAGATGCTCCCAAGAGATGGTGGAACTGAACTAGAGTCGGGATTTTTAAGGAGCAGAAGAAGATTTAGGTCCAGGAAGCAAAGAAAAACTCTATTAGGATGAGGGAGTTGCAACACAAATAGAGAAGAAGAATGCTATGAGCTTGTGTCATATTTAGACGAAGGGTCTTGTGACAAAGAAGAGGAATATCAGCTGATCTCTGACAGAGATGAAGAGTCACAAGAGTAGACTAAAGCTACAAAACTAGAACGTGGTTACAACTCGCTTACAACATCACATACTTTTCCAGAGGTAAGATTGAGATACCTATCTCCAAGTAATTCTATAAATATGAGTAATACTAACACTATAAATAATAGACAAGGAAGTCCAACTAGCCAAAATTTTCTTATGAATGTACCAACAACAAATACAATGGTTGGAGTTGACATTAAGTTACCAATATTCAATGGAAATGGGTTGGAAGACCCATAACAACATCGGTTCATTTGCGAAGTTGTCTGGACTGTGTGACAAATCCAAGATGAGAATATCAAGAAAAGCACAGATGATCATGACTTTGTGAGGTCGTGCACTTGACTGGTATATGAAATTATCCATAGTACCGGTAGAAGTTGTCCCAAAAACACTCAATGAGATTCGAGTGGATTTGATAGATGAGTTTAGAAATCCAAAGTTTGAATCATAGTGCATCACCAAAATCAAAGAGATTAAGTAGTTACCAACAGAATCTGTTTGGGACTTTCACCAAAGATTTAAGACATTGATGGCCAAAGTGAGCTTCCAAATGTCGGATGTACAACATAATGAATGATTTATTGTCCCCTTGTTAGCACATATCTGAACCTCGTTGATACAACAAAATATTGTGTCGTAGATAGAGGCTATGGAAATAGAAATGAAATTAGAAGCCTCATCGGTTGGAGATACTGGATCAGGAGTGATGCAAATTCAGTCGCATCTCGCCAACCCTACGATGCAACTCCAGGACATTAAGAGAGGAAAGGAATTTCAAGAAGAAATATGGTGTACAAGATGCAGAACAGACAGACACCATAAAGACAATTGCACGATGCTCATGAACTATGTCACGGTAGGTGCGCCGAACACGTTAAACACTCAAGGAATGCCTTGGTGTAGGATACGCCAGACTAGGGGCCATAAGTCTGAATAATTTATGTACTTATAGAATATTGCAAGCACACCAGCTAGTCTGTGTTGTAAATTTTGTAGATCAATGGGTCATGATGAAAATGATTGCAGATCATTTCAACTACTACAAGAAAAGATGATGGATACCTACTTAATGAAAAATGATGAGCAAATGCAAGATGAATGAGCGCAGCCTGAGTATTATCCTATGCAATATCAACAACTGCAATACGCTCAGCCGCAATACCAACAGAATCAGTATCCTCAACAACAACAATACCCTCCGCAAAGCGGGGGTGGAAACTTTAGAGGTCGAGGACAACAACAAGGAGGATTTGGTCGATGAAGAGTCCAAGTCATATGTTATAATTAGGGGTATCCAAGACATTTTTCTCAATATTGTCAAAGTCCTATGAAAACTTGTACATATTGTAAAGCATTTTATTACACTATTGAACAGTGTCTACAACTAATTGCAAAATGGAAGGCTATAACTGTCGTAAATCCCAACTCGGTGCAAAATCAGAATCCAAACCCCAATCAAAACATTCAGATGATTTATGTCGAACCAAGAGAAACTTACATTTTTTTAGTCACAAGAGGAGGTGATGTGACAGGTGCAGACCAAAATACACAGTATGGACAACCACAAGTGAGATCCGTGGCACAAAACAAAGCTTCGCTAGATGCAAAACAGAATAAAGAAGTCTTCTTGGAGGTGCGACAAGAATTTCTTGATGCTAATCATCCATCGACATATGGACAAGTCAAGACCATGCCCGATCGATTTGAACAGCTAGTCAGGAATCCACCATTGAAAAAGGTTAGTAAGCGTAAAGAATCTTTCAAAATTTATTTAGCACTAATCATTGATAAAGATGTTGTTGTAGAACTTGCAACTTGAAAAAAGTGTTAATCATATAGGGAAAAGGCTGAGGACAAGTCGAGAACTATGAATGACTGCACAGATAGGAGACTATGATATGGATTATGTCAGATTAGATTTGGGCTTGGATGTTAACATACTGACAAGTCAAACATGGGAGAGCATGAATAAGCCGTGAGTGGACTGGTCTCCCATTCAACTAAGGCTTGTGAACTAGTCAAAGGTTCTACCAATTGGTATACTAACTCAAGTGCTTATAGAAGTCAAAGGCTTAAGAGCATATGTCAACTTTGAAGTTATTGACATTGTTGATGACACAAATCCATATCTTGCACTACTAGGAATTGATTGTGTAATAGACAACCAAACCATTATAAAATTCAAGAAAAGCCTGATCTTATCATTAGAAGATTATGAAATAAGAGTGGTTACGCTAATTGATTCGCTCGAAGGACAGAGATTTGTTTAGCCCGTACATAGTGAAGGGCAAGGCAATTATCTAGACCAGGTGTATAATATCATGACTTCAAAAGAAGATTATATAAATCCAACAGCTGATGGGAAACTGATTTGGCAGCATGTAAGTTCATGCACATCTGACTCAGGCAATGCCCTAGAAAATTAGCAAAATTGGTTACATGAAGTCTCCATGAGAAGATGTGAAATGACAAGAGTTGTCTAAAGTGTAGGAGCTGAAGCAAGCATGCTTCCTACATATGAAGGATTACCTAACCTTGCATCTTTTCAGGTAGAATTTGAAGAAAAAGTCACAAAACCACAATGATTGTTCGCTCTGGACTACGTGTTGAAAGATACACCCACTAGATGGTGGGGTACACACAAACAATCTATCTCTGAATGGACACATCGTATAATATTAATGGATATCATATTTTGGGAAGAGATCAATTTCCCTGATCATTAGTATACAGGATTGACAGATCCTGTGAAACATATTGAGCACTGTCGCAAGAACTGGAAAGAATATCTGTGAAAAGAATGGGTTCATCGATTCATCCACACTTTGGAAATGGTACCAAGACATTGGTACACATTAGTAGAGATACGAAGAGGAACTGTCGAATGGGAAATATTAGCTATAAGCTTCACCCAAACATTTGAGTTCACAAGTGAACACCCAACAGTCAATGTTGTGTTACAAATAATAAAGGAAAATATATTTGAAGAAATATCGGTCGCAGCCCCGAATTTCCATCAATGCAACATTGCAGTACACAACTGGATGAAGTGCTATAATATCATGGGAGAATCGGATGATGATGACCGAATTGAGATAAATATACTTGAGTCAGAAGGTATACGTGCAGTGGAAGGAGCTGCTATCTCCACTAACTAGTTTTTAAAACCACTTAAGATTAAGAAAGTAAATATTGGGTCGGTTGAAAACCCAAAATTTGCTAATATTAGAGATTACTAGGATGATGAGACTGTGGGAAAGATCACCGGCGTACTACATGAATTTCAGGATCTATTTCCTGCGATGTTTTTTGAAATGAAAGGCATAGTTGGGGACCTTGGAGAAAGGAAGATACCCTTGAATCCCAATGAAAAATCGGTCAAACAATGGCCATAAAGATTAAACCCATGCTACAAAGAGAAAATTAAATTTAACTTGATCGAATGTTAGAGGCATGTGTAATAAAACCAATTAAAGAATCAAAATGGATCAGCCTGATTGTAGTACAAGACAAAAAAACTTCAGGGGAAGTGAGAATTTGTGTTGATCTCAGGAAATTAAATGATGCCTGCTTCCATGATCCATTTCTGACCCCATTCATAGATGAAGTATTGGAGAATGTCGGAGGACAAGAAATGTATTCATTTACTGATGGATTCTTGGGATACCATAAAATAAGAATAGCAAAAGAGGATCGATACAAGAATACTACTGCGACAGAGTGGGGAAGCTACCAATACATGGTAATGCCCTTTGGACTCAAGAATGTGCCTACAATCTTTTATATAATTGTAGTTGTTGAATTTAAATATTTTATACACAAATTTATTGAAGTCTACTTTGACGACTGGATAGTATTTGGTGTCATAAAAGATCACATAGAAAGTCTTAGAATGATGCCTCCAGTATCAAATTGCCCTCAATTTAAGAAAGTCTATTTTTCTTATGCCTTTTGGAGCTCTGTTAGGCCATGTGGTCTGTCATGATGGAATTTTCGTTGATCCATCCAAAATCACCATCATCCTTGACTTACCACCACCTACCACCATTAAATAGTTAAGACTAACATTAGGACATACGGGATACTACATAAATTTTATCAAAGGATATGCACAAGTGACTGCCCCAATGGAGAGATTGATGAAAAAAGACACTAAATTTTAGTGGATAGATGAATGTCGAGAGAGTTTGGACAAGATGGAAAGCAATATGGTTGTTGCACCCATACTTGTATTTCCAGACTAGAAAAAAGAATTCTATGTTCATGTCGATGCATAATTTTTTGCGCTCAACATGGTATTGACACAACCAGGGGAAGGAGCGATTGATCACCCAATTGCTTTTGCTAGTAGGAAGTTATCGACTGCTGAGAAAAATTACACCACAATGGAGAAGGAAAGACTAGCGATGGTGTATGCACTACACAAATTTAGACATTACTTGTTGGGTGGACATTTCAAAATGTACACTGACCATTATGCACTGAAATATTTGGCCAATAAGCCAGTTTTGGGAGGGAATATCTAACGATGGCTTCTCCTCTTCCAGGAATTTGACTTCAAGATAATTGTCAAACTGAGCCAATTGAATTTGGGACCAGACCACCTATCAAGAATTAAGAGTGGAGAAGAACCTACTAGTCTGGAAGATAATCTTCATGATGCACAATTGTTTGCGATAACCATCTTTGATGATCAATATGAAGATATCATATAGTTTCTAACTACAAGTTTTGCGCTAGCCGAATTTACAACAACACAGAAGAAATAGTTATAACATGAGCCGCATATTTCCAATTCATTGCTGGCCACTTGTATAAACTGGGCCCTGACGAGATACTTCGACGTTGTGTTTTGGAACATGAGCGACCTATGATTTTAAGTGAAACAGGTGCTGGTGTCGCATGAAGACACTATGTAGGAAAAGAGACCGTGCACAAGATATTACAGGAAAGGTTATGGTGGCCTACTATGCATGCAGACATTCGAGATTATTGTCACAATTGTGAGATCTGTCAAAGAACGAGAAATCTTTCCTGAATAGATGAAATGTCACTAGTACCACAAATAACATTACATGCATTTGATAAATGGGTTGTTGACTTCGTGGGACATATTAGTTCAGTAGGGAAGCGCACATGAGCAAGGTATATTGTCATTGCAACTGACTATCTAACTAGATGGGAAGAAGTTGCACCAGTAAAGGATTGTATTGCCGCGACAATGACAAAGTTCTTATTTGAAAATCTTGTAACAAGTTTCGGTTGCCCAAAGATATTGATTAGTGATCAAGGTACGCATTTTTTTAATCGATTTGTTGAAGAACTAACTAACAAATTTCAGATACAACATAGAAGAACAACTCCATATCACTTGCAAGAAAATGGAGCGACCAAAGCATTTAACAAGATTCTGGAAAGCGTGCCAACAAAAGTCTGCAATGCGTGAAGGGATGACTAGGATTAGAAGATTTCTGTAGTACTATGGGCATATCGCATAAAATGCAAAAATTTAACATGCTAGACACCATTCAAGTTAGTGTATGGACAAGAAGTTGTCATGTCGATGGAATATATTATACCAAGTTTAAGAGTGATGACACTCATAAAAATGACAGATGTTGATGTTGTAGAAGAAATATTGCGTCAACTAATCCATTTGGAAGAATAATGCTTCATTGCAAGATTTCACCAAAACGTAGAGAAGAAAAGGAAAAAGATATGGCATGATAGACACATTAAGAACAAGCATTTTGAAATTGGAGGACTTGTTCTTATGTATGATAGTAAATTTTTCAAGCATCCAGGAAAGTTAAAAACACATTGGTTAGGACCATATGTTGTCAAGGAAATCACTGAGGGAGGAGCAGTAAAACTAGAGAAACTAGATGGTACATAAGTAAAAGGGATCATAAACGGGAGCCAATTGAAACCTTATCTTGATAACTGCGATTAAGTCGCAAGAAAAAAAATGCAAGGTCTGCGACCAGAAGTGTAAGTGGATGAAAAGCAATTCATAAGGAGTGCGACAAAAATATTTTTAAGATGAAAGGAGAAGCATGATTATCACATGAAATGACACTTCCAGGAAATAATGTGACATTTGACACCAGAATTAAGTGCTGACAAGAATGATATCAGCCCTTCAAATCTGTAGACACCAACTAAATTTGATCGCCCCATCAGTCATAAGTAGCATAACGTCACAACGAAAAGGGAGAGGCAATATTGGCAGCGTTAACATACAAATTTGAAAGCGCGACCCACTTGATGGATCATATTGTCATGATACTACTCAATAATGTCGCATGTGAATATTTAACAACCTAAACACTTGGATAAGTCTTCTACTTTCCCTCTCGTTCAAGTTAAACCCCATAAAATGCTAGAGTGAATGATTATAGGAACACCGAGAGCTGAAGAAATATTGTGGGAGAATTATGTTGACTGTGAGTTTTAGTGCTAGTGCCCTTGGGGGATCTGAGAATATTGTTGTTATACCTATTATGGTTGAGAAAAATGTTGTCAGATATGTTCCACTGCAAGTAGGAAGATGCCTACAAATTTATCTAAATATAGTCCTCCATGCAATGTTACGAACCATCCTACCAGGATGGGTGCCAAGAAGTGTTATGGTTCTAGCGAGAGCAACACGGTCTCAACACTAGGAGAAGGCACTGAAAGAAGAAGTTGCATCAGATAAGTAAGTCGTGACAAAAGGATGGAGTGCGAAACAAGAATATACGACAGAATATTAGCAACATAAGGCGTGCAAGTAGCATACCGACTGGAAAACGATAGTAAGACATAATGCTAAGAAAGTGAAAGGCCTTAATGATCGTGGGTACGAGCTCGAATGGAGTTGGCAAAAATCGCATGCGTGAAGGAATATTTGTAAGTCATGTCATTAGTGCTTCCCGTTAGGTGTTTCTATCATAGGAAAGATAGCCTATGGTTGGATATAGTAAGTTGGATGAGATATCGACAGAAATAAGTCTGTAATGAGTCTGTAAAGAGTATATTGAGTCGGTATTGAGTCTGTATCAAGTATGTATGGAATATGTATCGAGTATGTAATGGGGCTATAAAAGAAGGAACACAAGTTGTATGTGGGTTATAAATTCTCCCAGCAGTCAATCCTTGGAGACATTCTCTCGACGGTCAGTCCTTGGAGACATTCTCCTGGCAGTCAATCCTTAGAGACATTCTCCCGACAGTCAGTCCTTGGAGACATTCTCCCGACAGTTAGTCCTTTGAGACATTCTCCCTACAGTTAGTTGTTTTAAACTCTCATTGGATGAAAAGCGTGATATCTTGGTTGGTGGCTTTGTATTGTTGAGTGATCAGAGTAAAGGATCTGCAGCTGAGTGTGCATAAGATTAGGAAAGGTTGAGTCAATCCAGGCAATGTGCGGATCACTAATAGAAGTAGAGTAGGAATAGAACAGAGAGAAGATCAGAGAACATGAGAGGGAGGAAGAGTCTGCAAAGTTAGAGAGGAAGATCTTGAGTAGAGTCTACAACTTAGTGCACAGTCGAAAGGTGCATCTATTTCCTCATTCCATATGAAGAGCACCTTGTGGTTTTTTCCCGGATGGGTTTCCACGTTATATTCTATGTATATGTGTGAATGTTGAAAGTACCTTAGATATGTGTAAATGTTATATTGAATGAATGATTGTAGGTTTTCTTATAAATGAATAGATGTTTGATGGTAGCCTTGTATTATTGGATATGATTATGCCACATGTATGTTGTTTATTTAATGAGTTGCATAAGAGAGGTTGGGGCACAACCTAGCTATTGAAGCACACTAAACACAAATAATCCACCCCTGGACTTCATTGAGAGCCTTAGCATAGATACAAGGTACTAAAAACCCTCCCACCCAACTGGGGAAACAGGGTTCTGGCAGTTACCCATCAAAAGAGATATCTCAGGTGAGACAACATCTATGTCACAGGAGCTGCCAGCTGAGCTATGCTCTGTCAGGCCCATTTCTCGATATTTTTTGTGCTGAGCAGAAGGGACTGAACCTGGGTCGGGATCCTTGGAAAAAGGGATAGGGAGACAGAAAATCCAACAATGACCATCCATTTGGATTTCACTTCTTTATTCTTATGGACTCCCAAATCTTTCATATTTGTCGACATAGTGAATACATGCTTAATGATATCCCATAAATCATTCTCTTATAATAGAATAGTTACCCCGACTTTGCATGTTAGGAAATTAAATGCACCTTTCAATTTGACCTCAAACTTGAGGCTAGATGATGCCATATTTGATCTCTAACTCACAAACTCCCAACTCTTATAAAAAATACTATTAAAATTCCTCTAACTCGTGGTCCTAGTTCCAGGCAGTTAGTTCCAACAATTGTTTTTGACAATTTATTTACTAATGTAAATTCTTCAAATCCTCTCATTTAAAGAAGCTCTGATTAACATGTGAAATTTACAAACCCTAAGTGATTGTTGTCCTTATGTTCTCAATTAAACACAATTGTTATTTAATTGCATAAATGTAACTTCTTCACATAGTAACAGTCACAAAAATAGCTAGAAAGTAAATATTGGAAGCGTAAAACCATTATACAAGCACATAGTAATTTTTCCTTCAAATAAACTTATCTTTAACTTATTCAAAGCTTAGAATACAAACCTCCATAGTTGATAAAAAACAATAGTTGCATGGTAAACAAATATGCCCCAAAATTGAGGTTTAAAACCTACTGAAGAAAAATTAAACCTACCTAGAAATTAAGTGGTGTATGTCAGTATAGTCATGTCCATGTGATTATATAGACTATATAGTACAATTATACATATATGTATGTATTGTATGGACCTATCCATGAGTATGTATAAATTGTTGTTATACGTGTATTCTTTACCCTGAAATTTTTTTGGTTGATCCTCTTCTTATGGGTTTGTTTTCTTTCTTCCTTCATTATCCTTTGTTGACTTACTTCTCTTTTGAACCAGGTTCAGTTCCCTTGTTCGTAAACAAAACCAAGATATCAACCCAACAAAGCAGAACTCTGTTGGTAACACCTACGACGCAATTGAAGTCTCACCCAATATATCTTATGGGAACTCCCAGAACCAGGTTTCTGCAGTTATGAGAAGAATTTCCTTGTACAACATTATCAGGCCACTCGACCAAAACTGGGGAATAATCTTATGTCTCATACATTCATTCAATAAGATAACCTATTGATTTGTCAACATATATAACAATATGTAGCGTAAGGAATTTAACACACATCAACCAATATTCCATATGATCGTAACATTATATGTGTGAAATATATAAATAAGTCCATTCCCAACATATCTGCTCAACACATTCAGATCAACTCATTCACAACAGATATACATTCGTCATAAATAGAAAGATTAAATACACACAGACACAATATTTAAGGTGGAAACCCATCTAAGAAAAATCAGAAAGGCGCTCCTCATCTGGCATGAGAAATGGTTTAACACCTTTGGTTTGTGCACTCAACTTGCAGACTCTTCTTTAGATATTATTTACAATTAATGTATTCTTTTCTCGTTTCATGCTCTCTGGTTTTTGGTCTCTATCTCTTTCTTTCTGTTCTTCTCTTTCCTCTTTTCTTTGTTATATGTCAAGTCCTATTATCACTCATGGTGTTATCTCGTCCGCACATAGCTTGGATCGACTTTATAGGCTTTTATAACTATTGCTTTACTCGTCAACTATTTCTCAACTGTCATTCGACAGTTTGTCTTTCTAATTTAACCCATTCCATTACATCTAAAAGTTGGCATTGTCAGCCCAAATTACAATAATGATTTATTTCCAAAAGCAAACTATGGATATAACTAACTCTTTACCAAAAATAGGCCAAGTTGCTCGTCTCAACCTGCTTTCTTCCTCTTTTTTCGTGGCTCCGTCTGTCGCAGTATTTGCTTTTCTTGGAACCGAAATCTTCATATTTTTTAGCAAACTTCTGATTATCTTTTCTCATCTTTTTCTAGGGCCAACAAGCCCCCAACACTCACCTGTGGCTCGTCCCAAGCCACATTAATATTAAATCTCGGTAAGTGTGACCTTGCTCTAAAAATATTGAAAGATTTTAATGACTTGTTCAGTTTCTTGCTACAATTATTCCTATATAGTCTTCATTTATTCCATAAGCTCAAAAATTTGAATATGTCATTCCCATTGAACTGAACACTTGTCGCACCTTCTCCTGAACAGGTTGAAAAATACCTGTAACTGTTTCCACTTTGTCTTGTAACTATGCTACACAATCCATTATTTTATGTTGTTTTGTTCGCAATCTGGCTACATGTTGTTGTAATCTCTTCATATCAGTTGCTTTGGCCATCTTTTCTATTGTGGGAAGCATCTTTAATTCATCCTTCAACTGGTTAAATATGCAACTTCTTTTTCACATGTTCTAGCTCTATGTCATCAATCAAGGCTTCCCATGACTAGGAAACTTGTTCGACCTCTTTGGCATAAAGTACCTATGCCTCTTCAATATTCTACATAGCCTCAGTTACGACCTTTCTTCGCTCTTTCAATACATATGGAGGTGTACTGAGCATCATCTTTGATTCCAACTTCGTGACTCGCTTGCGAAGGTTCTCAACTATCTCACCCAGTCTGAAATTTTTTGCTTCAGGGAACATATTGGGTGTGATTCCTTCCTCAGTGAAATCGTTACAAGTGAGTGTAACAGCTGCATCCAGTCGTTTCTTGTCATCCTACTAGGATTTTGATTTATTCTCAGTTTCCTTACTATTTGCTTCAGCGATGAAATGGTTTTCTTTGATGTCTTCAGTTGTCCAAATATCACTTGCTCTCTTGATTTCATCTCTTCGACTACAACATGATGAATAATATGCAATTGGTACAGTGGTACTGAAGAAAAAACAAAGTTCATGTGACCAATATCCTTGACCATGGCATTGAGATCCGACATTTCTAAGTCGATTGCTTGACTAGTTACTTGAATCTTTGCTTGTGGGGTCGTCAACAATGTCTCGACAGGTCGCTCTTCAGATGGGCCAGCTTGGTCCTGCAACGCAACTGAATATGGTGCTTGGTTAACTGCTACTCTAACTTATTTTACTGCAGTACAAAGTATAGACTGCATTAAATTGATGATTTTGCTTACCAATTTCATGTGTCTCTCATCCATCTTCTTGCAGCTCTCATTTCCCACTTCTTCCATTCTGTCCGATATGAGGTTATAATCATCATTTGTAATATCGAAAACTCCAAATGAACTATCGACCTTCCTCTTCTTGCGACTTTTCTCAGAATTTTCGAGTGTTTTCTTTTATCCCCCAACTCTAGATTTGTTGGGGTCGCACTAGATTCATTTTTACTATTGGAGGGATAACTTTCTTATATTGGCGGATCTCCTCCCCGATTTCCATTCTGCTTCTCTCATGGGTCATCCTACCGCGGCTTAGCTTCTGCATAGATTTGATCCTCTACGATAGGTACTCTCCATTCTTCAGGCCAGTCTTGAATAATCACTTCAATTTCTTCAGCGACCTGATGAAATTGTGTGGCTAACCATTGGTTCTGTAGGTCTTGTTGCAGATGCAAAAATATATGGTGAGCACTGACCAAAAATATGATAATGTTATGAAACCTTTTAATAGTTTCCTCTATTATTCTTTCCTACTTCTTCATAAAATATCGAAGTGCCTCTCCTTGCAAATAAAATTCCACATTGTTGTCTCTTTGTCGTTGCAGATTCTCCTTGGCAAACTAAATATTTCGGTATCTGGAACCTCGGCACGACACAGGGACATCTACCCTTGGTAGTATGGTGGTTCTTCCCATGCAACTAAGGAAATCAAAATCAAAATCCAAGAATAATTAAAGGGGTTGCCTTTCTCCAATGCATCTGCGACGTCTGCCAACAACTCATTCAACAAATATGTCGCCTAGTTCATCTGGAAACCTATTGTGCACTCCTATGTCTCACTGATTGTACCTCATGTACATTGATTCAATCACATCTTTCGTATCGAGTTGCTAGATAAGACTTTGGATACAAACCGAACAATAGTATCGTTGATGGAGGTGATAACAAAGCCTCTCTTATCCCTCGACAGTTTGTGCTTTTCCTTCATTCTATTGAACAGAGTTGTATCCTACTCCTTCCCAGTAAATAAGGGTGTTTGGTCAACACCTGCAAGAGGAAGTCCTGTAATGGATGTTATCAGCTCAACATCCACTAAGATTTTCTTGTTGAGCCATAGGAACCCTCCGTGAAAACACACCAACAACTGCTTCACACATGCATTGACTTCTATTGTGCGACCAAAATGTGGCATGTGCATCAACAATAACAGTATGGATTTATACAATCCTCTCTTCCACTCCATTGGGACTATGTGAATGGGTTCATCCTCACTTTCTATGACATTATCCATATATATTTTTATCTCTTGTTCTGGGAATTTCCAAAGGTCATGGTCAATGAATCCCATTTTCTTCAAGTTCAGTATAATGTTCATCGTCACCTAAACTCCTTTTGGTATGGTCGGTGATACTAAGTGATACTTTGCATTCTTTCCCATAGTAACCTTTGGTGCTTATAATGGCCTTATCGGAACATAGTTAGGCAACATGGATGCCAACCTTGTTGCTTCATCGTCAAGTGATGTTGTCATTCCCTTTATGTGACCAGTTCCACGGCTAGAGCATTTCTTTCTTGATGGGCCTGGCGGGTTTAGCCATAAAACAACTTTTGGAAGTAGTGGTGACTGTGAAACAACTTCGTACGTCTTTTCATGATGGGTGTGGGTGATGAAATCTCAACGTCTATTTCTTGGATAGTGCTTGTTCTCGAGACAAAAATGAACATGCTTTGTGAAAATAGCTTTGGCTCACGCAGTTGCAGACATATAGTTCAACGTAGAAGTTTCAATCAATCAGATGTAATGGAATAACCAAGCTTCAACGCGAAGATGAAATATGTTTACACATTCAATTAGTTGTTCACTCACACGATCTTTCAGTAAATGGAAAGGTGGTGACAAATTCTGTCACATGGAGCAATCTTTCTAATATTGTTAAGGAAACCGTCACTTCGCCTGCCAATTCAACGGTAGTTATTGTGCATTAATGGAATATGTGACCAAATGGAACGTCGCCTAAATCTCCCATTACTTCACATTTGTTGTTAGCCAACTTTTATTTGCGACCAAAATCCATCATGCGACAACAATTATTTTCCTTCAATAGGCATATAGTCAGTGACAAAATTCTTCTTTTGCAACATAAAGTCTCTTGTTCGATAGACCCATGGTGTGCAACAACACCCTATATTTTGTGATATCAATTATTCTTTTTACAAAACACAAATAAGAATGCAACACTCATAATCTTGTGACAAAAACACTCATAAACTTTGCGACAACACACTTGTTACGGAGAAAACTTCCTATGGCTTGGGGTGTACCACGACAGACAGAGAAACTGCAGAAATCAATCCCTTCCCAGAATGCAAGAGAAATACAACATCTAACACTAAAGGATATCAACACATACCTTATTCCGGACGGTTGTAGTAGATCCTTGTTGAGCTTTTTCCAATCCTGCTTGCTTTAGCAATTTACTCTCAACAACAGTAAACAAGGAAAGAATGCTATATGATATAATGTTAGGCCTACTTTAGCATATATAGTCAATGATACATAAGCAATTAAACACATCCATGGATTCAATATTCATTTAAATGCACATCATTGGACAGGAAAATATATTTCTATTAAATAAATTAGAGATTACATAAGTGACAACCTTTGTCGGCACGTCTGCGAACTGGAGAAACTGAGTCCTCCACCTGGGCCTCCACCACTTCAATCCTCCATCTCTCGATAGCAAGCTCACAATCAAAGGCAAGCTTGGGAAGAACACAAAGTGATCCAAGGGACAAAGGGATGCATACTCAAGTACAAGCAAGCTACGAAAACAATGGACTATAGTTTTCTTGCTCTTCAATTCCTCCTCTTCAATGTATCCGAAGGGTTCCTTATATAATGCTTCAATGGGGTAATGGAAGGTAAAATCCGAGCAATCTCGAGGCATATGGAAGGCCAAGAGACAAGTGACTCGGATCCACATCAAGGAAAACTCCAAAAATATTTGGCCTTTTGCAAACATCTCAATGTACGTGGGTTTAAGGGTAATATATGCGTATATACACAAGAAAGGGATTAAAATTCACGTACAACAAATAATTGGTGTTTTTAGGGATGATCTTGGAAACACTAAAGGTACAAAAATAGTCCATGGGGTCCAAAGAGTCTGCAGAGGGACAGGGAAGGCCATAAAAGTGTGATCAACCATGTGTGGTAAAATCAGCTGTAACAACACTCATAAACATTTTTTTGACTCTTTTTCCTTCTTTTTGAGTTATCAGTCAACCAATGTTTGGCTATCCTGATAAGGTTTTAGCCGACTTCCATTCACTAAAACCGATAAGGATTTAGCTAACTTCCCAACAATGGAACCATTTGTTGTCTTACTTCTCTATTAACCTAGCTTCAAATCCCTTGTTCGTCAACAAAACCCAAGATCAGCCCAACAGAGCAGAACTCCATCGGCAACCCCTGCGATGCAAATGAAGTCTCACCCAAGATATCTTATGGGGACTTCCAGAACCAGGTTTCTATAGTTATGAGAGGGATTTCCTTGTACAGATTATTAGGTTGCTTGACCGAAACCAAGGAATAAACTTATGTCTCATAAATTCATTCAAGAAGATAACCTATTGATCCATCGACATATATAACAGTATGTAACATAAGGCATTTAACATACATCAACCACTATTCCATATTATCATAACATTAGATGTGCAACATATATAAATAAGTTCATTCCCAACATATATGCTCGACAGATTGGCTCATTCATAACAGATATGCATTCAACATAAACACAAAGATTAAATACACATAGACACCATATTTAATGTGGAAACCCATCTAGGAAAAACCATAAAGGTGCTCTTCATCTGACATGAGAAATGGTTTAGTACCTTGGTCTATGCACTCAACATACCGAATCTTCACTAGATATTCTTTACAATTCATGTAATTTTTTCTCGTCTTATGCTCTTTGGCTTTTGGTCTCTATCTCTTTCTTGATCTTCTTCTCTATCATCTTTTCTATGTTCTATGTCAAGTCCTATTATCGCTTATGGTGTTATGCGATCCGCACACAACTTGGATTAACTTTATAGGCTTTTACAACTCTTGCTTTACCCATCAATTGTTTCTCAATTGTCAATTGACAGGTTGTGTTTCTAGTTTAACCCATCCCATTACATCTAAAAATAGGCACTATCAACCCAAATTACAATCATGCTTTATTTCCAAAAGCAAACTATCAATCTAACTAACTCTTTGCCAAAAATAAGTCGAACTCCTCGTCTCGACCGACTTTCTTCCTCTTTTGTCACATCTCCATTAGTCACGGTCTTTGCTTTTCTTGTGACCGGAATCTTCATCTTTCCGAGCAATATTCTGATCATCTTTTCTCGTCTTTTCCTAGGGCCAACATCCTTATTGTGTGTAAACCCTCTATAATCACCTAACTTTATACTTGAGCCAAAACCCTAATCTCTTACTGATATGTACGGTTGGTATTAATCTAAATCAATAATGTATAATACTACTCTTCGTTAGACTCAACAACTAAATATAAGACTTCCACTTTATTCATAAAGTGAATTGCAAAATATAATTAACTTGAACTAGTTATGGTATGTTCACACTAAACCTATGTGAAAGTTCTTGTTCGATCTACATTCTTCAACAATTTAAACACAACTGGATATGAGAGTAAATCAACCTAGGATTCCACATCAACTTCCATGATTTCTTGGTTAGAATGTTAACCTGGAACCTTGGGACCAACATGACATCTTGGACTTTATAGCTCACAATTAAAGCATCTAGCCTAAATTTGTGACTAGTTCTAAGTCTCTTCTTCTTCCATATCATCCAAGTGTTTCTCTTAAGTAAAAGGGCGCTGATAACCGATGTCTCTTCTTCTTCTCCCTTGGTCAACTACTAAACGGTAGTACACAACCTTCTACCCATGTGTTCACTTTCCAACACTCATGCAATGGCTTAAACAGATCAATAAATTAATTCCATCGAACCTTCCCGTGTAATAGAAACAAGGTTAAGCGTAAAACATATTCCTTCCATTATGGGCTCTGTAATAGGGATTCATATCATTGTGGTACCTTGGTGAGCAACAAAGGTTGTGTTGCACATAATATCCATGGATTCTCGATAGAATCCCTCTTATTTTACTACATCAAAGCCTACGGTAGTAGGAGTTCCTCTCCAGATATGATAAGGCACATTAGCCACTACATGAAGTCCCCCTCAAGCTACAACATTTATCCATGGTCTTGAATTTTCTCCAATCATTCCATATTCATAGTCAACAAGGTTAGCAATTCATTATCTTTTCAAAGCCTACCATTTCTCAATTATGCAAGACTAGTGTTTTATATGTCAAATAATGCTACAATGATCCAATCTAGGGCATATATGGCAGGGATAATCCCTTAAAATATGTCCAACATCGACATGGATATAATATCATATAAGCCTTGTTCTCCCCCCACTCCTTTTATGTCTATATACTCCCTATTAACCATGACACCCTCCTACATTTTGGTTACCACTCTCCTCCACTTTAAAGGATGTATTCTGATATCACTTGGCTAAGACATACAAATCCCTATACTTCACCATACTGTATGTGTTAGATTGACAAATTTCACAATACATACTCATTGGAGCATAATAATACTTCTATAACAAATAATATTATTGTAGAGTTATGTCCATAAATCTCCATATATCATAATAATCCCTTGAGTGCATACCAAGGAATTCCTAGGCGAAGGATTATGTGCAACCCCCTCCCTCTCATTAGTGGAAAATCATTATCATGATGGCCTTATGGTTTACATCCAATGCACCAAACCTACTTTTCACTTATCTTGGCCTTCATTAAATCTTGTATATGTTTGGTCATGGTAGATAATTGGCTATAGAACTGGGCTAATTAAAGCGTTGATATCATGTATCAGTGGGAGTATGACTTGGATATTGAGTAATGGATTCAATAACAGATTCTAAGTCCTCCCTCTAGGTAACTAAACTTGGTTGCATCACTGTGATCCTGGTCAAAGCAAGAAGACCCCAATGAGCCATTCCTTATGTTGCACATCATGTATCTGATACACGAATCTACTCAACTAATCCTAGAATCACTAATTGTATTCCCAAGTATATTTACCCATACTTTATTTGATATCTTTCAACTTAGCAATACTTTGCTACTTTGTCTTGGGGTTTATGAAATTTGGCAATGAACCTTTGCTTCATCTTGTCCCATGTTCTCACCACACCTTCGTTAATGATAAAAATGATTGTTTAGCATTGACATTTGGAATGCACTCATGAGGTTGTGCAAGTGGAATGTAGGGGTAGATCTCGGTAGTTTTACGTATTTAATATCGAATTATATTGTCCATATTACAGAAAGATAAATGGCCATTTAAAGGAGAAGCAAATGATCTTTAGGAAATGGATGTAATGCTATTTAGCTTAAAACGATTCCATCACAAGCCATATGATGAGGAGGTGAATTTGTTTACAACCCTATATGACACTAGCAGCAGGACGATGAATCCCTAAGTCTCTTCACTAACTTTCGAATGTAAAGAAAAATTCAAAAGTAATACTCATTCTAACCTAGTTTATTTAAGCTTTCTAGCATTCTTATTAGTAGTAGGTTGGTGTTATAACATAACATACTTTTAAAGTACGGGGCGGCAGGGTGGGGGGGCGGATTTTTTTTCACTCTGGATGGACTTTTGGAAACTAGGTTCGCTTGGGGTCTTGGAGATGCCACTAATAACATGGATGAAGCCTTGGCATTATGGAAAGGGATGAGGATCGCCAAGACCCTTGGAATCTCCAAGTTAACTGTCGTCGGAGACTCCATAATTGTTATTCAAGCTCTAGTCGAGAACCTTATTCCAAGCCAAATGCTCTTGAGGCGACTTATCCACAAAATCTTGGCCCAAGTCCTATCCTTGAATAAAATTGAGTTTTATCATGTGCTGCGGAAAAACAACATAGAGGCTAACAAAGAAGCAAATCTAGGCTCCTCTCTCAGCCCCGGGGAGCTAATTCTCAATGGCCCGGGCTCCCTTTGCTCCCCCCGTAAGACCACGGCTAAGATCTTGTGGTCTTCCCTTATGTGGACCCCTGCGATCATGTCTGCACCGTGCCTTATGGATCTCAGGACAGGTGGTGTTAGGTCAGCACGTGGCTTGGCGTCGACAGGAGAGGTAAGTTTAAATGCATGCCGAGGTGCGGTCATTTCGCCTAGTGTGAATTTGAAAGGAGTCGCATTGAAGATGGAATTTTCGAGTGTTATCATGGCAGTCTTAACTGCTCGTGCATTGGGGGATACGATGATGCCTGGTGCGAAATTGAAAGGCGTCTCATCGAAGCTGGAGTAGTCGAGTGTTTTCATGGCAGGTTTAATTACTCACGTATTGGGGGATACGATGCTGCCAATGCCTTTGTGTGACGTTGTTTTAAAGTGTCGGTTCATCGAGGAGGGTTGCCATATCAAATGCATGGTAAATTTCAGCCTTCTCCAGGGGCTCTATCGTTTGGTTAGTGATAAGGATTTGCAGTTAGTCAGGATTGATGCTGGGTCTTCTTCTGCCATTGCGCCCATTGCCCCTAACCTCGTGGAGGTGAAGGTCAAAGACCTGAAGCATGAACTCAAGCTATTGCAGAACCAGGTCAATGCAATTGATTGCGAAGGTGGCAGGAGGTTGGACAATGTGGGCAAATATTTAGTTTTTCTGCGTAAGAAGCTCAAGCGCAAGGTGAAGCGGTCAGAAAATGCGTTAACCAGGCTAATTGTGGAGCTGGAAATTAAGGTAGATAAGCTATCCCTCAAACTCGTCAAGAATGAAGCCTCTAGTCCAGGTTTTTCATCCAGCTCGGATGGGTATTTTTTGCAAGTTCATGGATGGTTTTTTGCTGGTTTGTTGTTTTCCATGTATAAGTCTCTCTGACTCTCTGGATAGTTTAGTTCCTGTGTTAGAATCTCTGAACTCCCCTCTGTTTATGAAATGTTTAGTATGCACTCTATTAGATACTGGTAATGCTTTGCCGCTTCCACAAGGGTGCATTTAGAGGATTTAAAGCCACTTTGTCGCTTCCATAAGGGTGTTTGACGAGACTTTAAGCTTCTGTTGCCGCTTCCACAAGGGCATTTTGTAATTCTGGTTCTGTTTGGTGGTCACACCACCCCTCTAATATACTATAACCGTTATTGTAAAAAAAAACATAACATACTTTTAAAGTGGAGCAACTAGATCAACATGAAATAAAACATTTACCTCCTTATATATTTATATATGTATGTGTTAGCAAGAAGAATATAAAATTGTATACCACATAAAAATAAATTAGAATATAAATAAATCTTGAAAAATGATAGATAGATAGATAAGCTTGAGGATTTTATTCGTTAATTAAAAAAACCAATTAAAGTACAATGAAACATCCCCTAATGAAAGATACATCAACAAAATTATCATTGCTACAAAATGCCCCAAATGGAAATCTTGGACTATAACAACATTGCATGTTTGGAGCATCTCAAAAACAATATGAAAACATATCCATGGACCATAGTTTTCACTTGAACATTTTTAAAACCTCAGGAAAGCTAAAGCCAAGCAATCTATATGAAGAACCTTATGCCTGGGTAAAACCATATTTAGAAAATGACTCAACTAGAGTAAACCAAAGGTAAAAATTTGCATATATGTAACTAATTAGCCATGACTTTAACTAATAGTAAGTAAACAAAGAATTAGCAAAGATATTATACTTCAATCAAAATGCTATAAATTTCACTGGATAAAAGACAACATAAACAAGTTACCTATAATCAGAGCTAATGACATGGTTTCTAAATTATATTCAAATAAAATGCATTTCCATATTATATTCTTGAGATATAATGCATCAGCTACATGAATTAGTCTTAATATCTTAGCAATTAGTGATTTTTTTAGTTTCATTCTAAAAAAAAAAGCTTAAAACGATTATCAAATTATAAATTTTGATTGGTTTCAAATAAATATATATATATATAAATAAAACATAAAACCACACATGTAAAATAATTATATAATTATAAATATTAATTTGTTTAATATATATATTCATTTTTAGAAAAATAATTTATAAAACATAAAATAGATAGTAAATGAGTATATTACTTTTTATATATATAAACAAAAATAATTTATAAAACATAAAATAGATAGTAAATGAGTATTTTATTCTATGGAAAAAAAAGGGAGTAACCTACTTACTAGATCATTTGCACTGATCGGACGACCGACAACGTCGGGTGTGACCGCTCACGCGAGTGAAGTCGTCCGATCGGTGCAAATAGTCGAATAAGTAGTGAAATCCTCTATTACCTCGTTTACTGATACTCTAGGTAGTTGATTGGGCAATGTGATTCCCATCTGCGTATATGAAGTGGTATGAATTGGTATCCGCATCCTGACGAACCGAACAAAAATGTGATAGGAAAAATTATATAAAGCATTCTTAGATAATCATTATATCATCATTTCTCCCAATTCCACTTGGCCTCGAGCGAGAGTGGGATTTTACAATATGAGAATGAGTCTCCAAAAAACAAATTTCAACTTAAAAAATCACAATTAAAGAATTGAAATAGCGGCCAGCCAAGAATACTAAAGTGGTTGTTAAATTAGGTGAGTAAAAAGTTAAAACTTTATAAGTAAAGTAAAGTTGTATATAGTATCAATAGGATACTATTTTAATTTTTTACTCAAATTTAACTTATTTTAAATAAAACTCTGCCATTTTAAAATATAATAAAATAAAGTTCTATAGAATATATCTATGGAAATAATTTTAAAATAAGTTAAATTTGATAAAGTATTTGGATAGTAAGTCTAGATTGTAAAATAATGACATTCAAATAAAAGTATTAATGATATACAAATGTAATTGATATGAGATATTAAATATGTAAAAAAAAATCATATTATATATATAACAAGGGGATTTAAATTTATGATTTTCAAATAACAATTTTTTTGTGTCAATTATTTATAACCAATTGCTCTAACCTTGGTAGGCTTAGTTTTCCAAAATATTAATGTGACTTCTTGTTTAATGTTGGTTGTTATTTGATAGCATATAAAGACAATGTAATTACGAAAAATAACAATTTATCCTTGTGAATCATAACTCTAGTTTGATGTAGATGCATGTATACATAATTTGAATAATCCATTAAGGAGCAAAAATAAAACCATCCATTGCAAATAAAATGTATATGACAATTGAATAATCAATCATCCATAGCATGCAACTAATCAAGAAAAAAAATAGATTACAAACTTAGAAATCCACTACAAATAATTAAAATGTGATATAACCCATTTTTTGTATCTTTATCTTTGTTCATTGTAACATTTTACTACAAATTTTAATATTGGATATTTTTTAGATCATTATTTTAAATTCTTACATATCAATAATTATTTACTTGAGATTTCTTAAGATTACATGTACCCAATTTTACTAAGGCAAGATGCATCTTGGTTGAAAAGTTCATAAACAACAATTGTTAAAAATTTCCTCAACCAACATGTACAAACTTATTGTTGGTAGCTAGAAATTTGAGGGATTTATTAAGGAGAGGACCCCATAAGAATTCATTGTTCATAAGATGAATGTGACAAACATGAAGAAACATAGATCCTATTGTTGTTGATAGTGTGTTAAACATTTCAAATGCTTGTGGCTATGGAAGGAGCCATTCAGTTAACTAGTTGAAAGTGTATCTAAAGAGTATTTTTAGGTCCTTACTTTGAGCACTCTAAACCTCTTGATTAGTCACATATCTTACCGTGATTGGTTGCTTGTTCACCTACAGTTGTTGGATTTGTTTTCACAATTTCATTTTAACATCCAAACACTGTGTTTGTCAACATTTTCATGCTATTATTTATATCATTGATCCCATATAGCCTTAGTGCTATAACTAATGGATTTGATACTAATTGTAAAATACCCAACCTCTTTTATTGCCATGTAAAAGGAATGGGTTATTAGATTAAGCACCTCTTCTCTCAAAAAATATGTATTTTTGAAGTCATATATTATCGAAGATAGAGGACATCAAGATGGATTAATAGACAAGTAGGAACAATATTAATGGGAGAGCATGCTATAGGTTGGTGGGACAACGTGGTTAATATGGTGAACTATGATCAACTATGGTCCACCACTGTTATATAGTTGACAAAAGACAAAGGTTGATAAGTTGAAGATATTATTGGATTATGAGGCTTATGGGTATGGTACAAAGTTGACGAGTTAATGGGATTATTAGGTTATAAGGTTTGTGAGCTTGGTATGGTTGATGTGTTAATAGGGTTATTGCGTTATGAGTTTTGTGGGTAATGGAATCACTAAACTATATAACCAATGAATTAGTGGATAAGTAGGCACCATGTTTGTGGGTGAACATAATAGGGTTTGGTGAGTCAATATGGTGAATATGGTGAACTATCTTTCATATGGTCTATGTAATCAATATTGTCAACAATGGTAACCATAGGCAATAATGTTCCATGTGGCTAATGAGAGTGGAGGAGGGATTTTTGTGTATTCAAGGTCACGATGTCTCAAAAGGTGGTTGTGAAGTGCCTATTTTTTATTATAATATGGTTAAGGTCATAATGTGTCAAGAGGTGGTTGTGAAATGTTTATTTATTATTATGTTGTAGCCGCAACTATTTTCCCCAAATTTTCCAAATTTTGGACCCCCCTTTATGAGTTTGATGCTACGTTCAATTAATTGGATCCGTGAATCCTTGGTCATGCTCTAGTTTTGGGTGATTTCTGAAAATTGACTCTCGGCCTGTTTCAAAAGTTGTCTTTGTTTGAGATTTTGGTGGATCGTAGATGTGAGCTTGGTTTGCTAGTCGTGGATGAATCAGATTTTGCTCCTTGAAGAAACCGTTGTTTCGAAGGTGAAACAGGCTCGTGACCATTGTTAAATTTTAAGAGCTGTCCGAAACACTTAATATTTTTTATATAGATCGGGCGTCAAAATTATGTTTGATCGGAGGTCGTTGTCCTTTCGTCTTCCGTCATTGCGGCTCCCAAAGCAGTTAAGCACCTGAAGTGTAAATTGCTCTGACCACCGATGCGAGTCTGCCTTTAGTCGCAGGTCCGTAGTATTTTCTCTTCCACCGTTGCGGCTGTGCAAAGCTTTCGGTTTCCGATGTCAATATCTTTCGACTTCCGATTAAGAGTTTTCCTACCCATGGGTCGTGTGTCCTTAACCTTTTCTTTTCCATCGTTGCGGCTGTGAATAGGTCTACCCTGCCGAGGTTAATGCTATGAGCCTCCGATGAGTCCTCGTTTCCTGTCATGGGTGTTTTCCTTCGAAACCATAGGTAGACGAAGTAGTGGTGTCGACGTTTGTTAAGCCTTGTGGCAGTAACGCAGTACTTGGCCTTTCTTAATGCTTAGCCATTTTAGTTGATATGATTTGAATGCAATCCCAATGAATGATGCACGTCGTTTGATTGCAGGTGGTTTTCAAAGATTGGTCAAACTACGGCGGCGCAAAGGGAGATGGGCGGTTTGGTGAAGGTAGAACCGAAACCAGCAGGATCGCAAGGAGGACAAGTGGAGTAGAAGACAAAAGCAGTAGCTACAAAGGCGCAGACCTAAAAAACCGATCAGTTACCAAATGATTCATGAGTGCATACAGAAAAGATAGAGGGATATGAAGCGTTTGGGGAACTGAAAGGTCGCACGCTTATGGGCAGCCCAAGCGGTCAACGGTTTTAGTTTAAATATGTGAAAGTTAGAACTTACGGGGGCTTTTTCCCCTGGCAAACTTGTAAACTTTGCTTGTAAGAGGAACTATTTCGTTTTACAAACCAGAAAGTGAAAATTTTACCTGTTGGAGAAAGTGTTATGTGGAACGGATCAATGCGTTTAAATGAGAGACGTTGAATGGGAACTATTTCGTTTTCAACTGTGTTTCATTAGCTGTGAGAGTGTTCTAACTTCTTGAACCTATGTTCTTGTCTAAATATTCTTCAGTATCTTTAAGATGTTCTTCCACTATGAGTAATGGGATGTTTTAAGTGTTGGTGAGCTATCTTGTCATGTATACTTTTACTCATGTTTATATGTTTGGTTATAAGAAAAGCTATCTGTGATTTGCCATAACACATGAACAGTAGTGCATTACTCATGAATTAATATCCAGCTCTTTAAAGATAGTTAGTTAGTATTTATTTTCTTATATGATTTGGATGCTTGTGAGTTCTAAGACGAGAGGTAAGAACCTGCGCATCACATTGTGACGACTCTTTACATCTTTATCACCCTGCATGGTTAATTAGGCACTTGCATATCATACTTAAGTCAAAAATACAAAAATATACACGGTGGACCGGGCCGCAACTGGTAAAACCTTTGTTTTGTTACTTTGACCTACGGTAGCCGGACCGCAAACTGGACGGATTCCCCATACCAAACAGTCACGGGCTAGTTGGGAACATTGACTGGGGAGAATCCCTTGCTGTTGTTGCCTGCGAATTTCGAGGCCTCAACAGTTTCTGGCGCTAGAAGGAGGGATGCCAGTGCATGGCTGGCTGAGGAAACCTGTTTTCCTGAAATTATTCCACCGGTAACAACTCTGAAAGTAGTGGGCTTCATAATCCAATTCCAAAAGAAAGGAGTAAAGAACATTTGTTTTCTGTTGACAATGAGGTTGTTAATAATCTGCGAAGACACACCAGGGCATATGTGAAGAATATTGGAGGATTGCCAATCATCCCTGAATTGCCTAGAAGAGAATATAAAAGAAAAGATCGTCCTATATTGGAAGACTCAGTGTTGGTTGGGGATTGGGAAGAACTTGTAGAAACAGCCTTACAGGAAGTTGCACTACCTTTGAATCAAGAAGGCCCAGATACTCCTCATAGTTCTCCTACTCACACTCCTGTTTGCTCACCTCCTCACTCTCCACCCAGACTCATGGCAAATGCCAATCCACCACCCAACCCACCGAATCCACCACCTGCCTTGAGAGCCAGATCACCTTTAAACCTGACACCTCCATTACATGATCTACCCCAAGCCTTTGACAAGATGTTGCCTAAATTCGATCCAAGTGAGAAGATACTAGTAGATGACCACCTGCAAAGTTTTTACTTGGCTATAGAAGGGTTAAGGGCCAGGGAGTATGAAGATGTAGTCTGCAGACTATTCCCGCATACCCTTAAAGGAGCTGCAGCATCATGGTATTTTAGGTTGCCTGCAAATTCTATCCCTAATTGGGATACCTTTGAAAGGATATTTAGGAGTAAATATGCAGCTCAGAAGACTCATGCATCCCTGATGAAAGGACTATGCGCCTTGAAGAAAGAGAGAAAGGAAAAGGTGCACAGTTTCACTCAAATATTTGCAGCATATCTCAAGAATTTCTCTGAAGTTGACAAACCTTCGGACAAGGTCCTGATTGAGTATTATACTTTAGCTTTGGGCCCTGAGTTGGCCATGTTTGCCAAAATAAGGCCCAAGCCCACTTTGGCAGAAACCTATGAAGAGGCAGAAGTAGTGGAGGTTGAAAGAGAAAGTACTGAGGATTATCCCGAACGGTCACGAGAGAAACATATGGGAAAGAAAATCTTATTGTTTACTAAGCCTAAGGAAGAGAAATCACCAGATTTTGAGAGTATGGCAAAAATGATGCAAAAGCTTTCTAACAAAATCATAGACTTGGAGAAAGAGAAGGAAACTCAAAAGTTCTATAAGCCATATTATAAGAAAAGAGAGGATAACAATCAGTCCCAACCTCCTCCTCACAATTCTGCATCTATGAATTTAACAGAGGTAGGCATGGACAATTTTTGTACTTTCCATCAACAACCAGAATCTGAAAAGAATTGTCCTCAATGGATAAACTCAATGACGTTGGTTATGAACCAGCTGTTGGATTCTAAGTTGACAGAAGATGGAAATGAAGAAAGAAAAGAGAGTACCGCTTCAACGGAGGAACAAGAAGAGGAAACCATGGTTCTGTGGAATTATGTTTCGTTATTTGATGTTGAAGAGGAAAAGGATCAGAGAAAGGACATCATGGAAACCAACGTTACAACAAGGAGCCAAGGGGCGGTTAAAGAAGACAGTCTCATACTCCCAAAAATCAAAAGGCTGCAGAAAAATGTTAAGAAGAAATTTCAAAATAAGTCCTCAGCCGATAAAATTCCAGAATTCACTATTACCAGCCGGGATTCTAGGCAGAAAGATACGTTGGCCAAGCCCAATGAAGAAAAGGTGAATGCTGATAGACCGCACCCCATTGAACCACAGATGGATTATGATATCATGGAGGACATAAAGAAGATAAAGGCAAATGTTTCGCTATTTGAAATGTGTAAAGTGCCACAACAAAAGGAAATATTATTGAAAGCACTTGAAGCCTCGGATGAGAGGATGCCCACTGACAATCAACCAGAAGAAGAAGAAGAAATTGTGGAAACCAGCAGTGGAGGTAAGTCCAAGAACAAGCATCCACTACTCCTCCTTACTTTTGAAATCTTTAACCACAACGTACATAATTTCCTGGTAGACTCAGGGGCGTCGGTTAACGTCATGCCAATATCAGTTTGTAAAAAGATAAATGGGTAGCCTAAGCCATCTACTTGGAGAGTGGTTCAGTTGGACAGGACGAATGTAAAGGTAATTGGTGAGATGGAAGATGTCTTAGTCCTCCTGTCGTCGAATGATAAAGTGTGCCAAGTCATTGATATCGTAGTGGCCGATATACCAGATGCTTATGGTCTTGTGCTGAGCAAAGATTAGTTGGCCAAACTACATGGATATTTTGCCTCTGATTGGTCACACCTGTGGTTGCCGTATAAAGGGAGCCCGAACCAAATTAAGATTTTGAGGGAGCCGCACATGAAATACAACGTCACTCAACTTGAGGAAAAGAATGAACCAGTGGATTCTGTGTTGGGAAATTATTTTATTGAATTGGAACCAGGAAATTACCAAGCAGAAGAAGCCAGCAACACATCAGACACCTAGCCTGATCTCCTTTGATTCTCACAGGCTGATGAAATCGGCTGTAAAATAGTAGACTTAGCAGTAGGAATAGATTCTCATATAGTAGTTAGTGATCTTTGGACTTTGTTTTTTGATGGCTCTAAGACATTAGAAGGGTCAGGGGTCGGCTGTGTCTTTATTGACCCCAAGAATAATAAACATTTTCTTTCCTGTAGATTAGAGTTTGAATGTATGAATAATACGGCCAAGTATGAAGCATTGGTGCAAGGTTTGAAGAAAGCAATCGAATTAAAGGTAAGTAATTTAAAAAAATTTGGAGATTCCAAAATAATTGTTAAACAAATCCGGAATCAAATACATTGTGTTTCCCCTCACCTGAAAACTTATCAAAATGAGGTATGGGATCTGCTCAAGTGTTTTAACGCATTTAACATTGTTTCAATTCCCAGAATTAAAAATGTGGCAACTGACTTGTTGGCCACGTCAGCCGCTAGGCTCGTACCTACTAATAATCGATGTTCTGTTGAATTGCTTTTCAGGCCCTCGATACCTGACATGATCACCAACTTACGAGTATTCGATGACAATCAGCAAATTATAGAATGCTTAACGACTGACGAGGTATTTAAAGGAGCAATTATAGACGACGAAGAACATCAGGCCGAGCAGAAGTATGATAATTTCATCCCTAAAGGAGTCAGAATGTTAGAAAGGATGTTCGATTTAAATGAAAAGTTGAGAAGACCAGCCAAAGTGAAGACTCACAGCTCATCTTTGCAGTTCGAGCTGATAAATTTAGGGACTGAAACAAATCCTAAATACGTGAATATCGGCAAATGTTGTTCACCAGCAGAAAGAGATAAGTTCGGCAGTCTGTTTAAACAATATAAAGATGTTTTCGCCTAGACATACGAAGATTTGAAAACATATGACACCAACATCATCAAGCATGTTATTCCCATCAAAGCTGGCATCAAACCGTATCAGCAGCCTTTGAGAAAAATGCATCCAAAATTGGAACCGCTGATTCAGAGTGAAGTGAAGAAATTATTGGATGCTAGAATCATTTTAAACGTCAGACACTCTGAGTGGGTATCAAATCTGGTACCAGTGAGGAAAAATTCTGTTGAAATCAGGCTATGCGTGGATTTCATAAATTTAAACCGTGCTTCCAACAAAGATAACTATCCTGTGCCACCCATGGAGCAATTGCTACAAATGGTCTCAGGTTCTGAACTGTTTTCATTATTAGACGGTTTCTCTGGCTACAATCAAGTATTAGTAGCCGAAGAAGACACGTTGAAGACAATGTTCAGGACCAAATGGGGAACCTTCGCTTACAGAAGAATGCCATTTGGGCTTATAAACGCTGGAGCTACATTCCAGAGGGCTATGGACATAGCCTTCTGCGTTTGATTGGACGTAGTGTTGTGATATACCTCGATGATATTACAATATTCTCAAAGAGGAGAGAAGAGCACGCGTTCCATCTAAGGCTGATTTTTGAACGCTGTCGAAAATATGGCATCTCACTCAATCCCAAAAAATGTGTGTTTGCTGTTACGGAGGGTAAGTTGTTGGGTCACATAGTTTCAAAGAAGGGAATCTCTATAGATCCAGAGAGAATTAAGGCCATTGAACAAATTCCCTTACCCCATAATAAAAAGGGGATGCAATCTTTCATGGGAACAATAAACTTCGTGTGAAGATTTGTGCCTGATTTTGCTCAGATTGTCAAGCCTCTCCAACAGATGGTGAAGCAAAATGCACAATTCAAGTTGACTGAGATTGAGAAGAACGCATTCAGCAAAATCAAAACTGTTGTTGCACACGCACCCTCCCTTAAAATCCCAGACTTCGACAAAGATTTTATTCTGTATACCTTTGCATCCGATGATTCACTAGCAGCTGTGCTCACCCAAAAGGAAGATGGGGGGGATGAATTCCCAATATCTTTTATGAGCACTGGTCTACAGGAGGATGAATTAAATTACCCAGCCATTGATAAATAAGCTTACGTAGTATTCAAAGCAGTGAAGCAATTCAGGCCTTATATTTTAAAAAATTGAACCAAGGTGATTGTCCCCTACCCAACTGTAAGGTCCCTTTTTGTACAGAAGGAGTTAGGAGAAAGAAGGGGCAATTGGGTAACGGCTCTTCAAGAATATGACCTTGAATTCAAACAAGCCTCTATAGTCAAAGGGCAGGGGTTGTGCAAACCGATGATTGAAAACGGGAACAATGACGACATGCCTGGGAAGACGAGGCTGAATTACACTTGATGGATGTATGTCCTTTGTTCACAACCCCCGATTCTTGGTATAGGGACCTCATGCATTACCTGCAGGCAGGGCTATTGCCAGAACATTGGAATTCTAAGCAAAGAAGAGTGTTGCGTCTTAAATCAGCTTCCTATCAAATTGTCGAAGGAATATTATTCAGAAAAAATTATGACGGAGTGCTGCTGAGATGCTTAGAGAAAGAAGATGCGAAGAAAGTAATGTCAGATTTACATGATGGGCCTGCTGGGGGACATTATTCAGGAGATACTACAGCCCACAAAATCCTCAGAGCCGGTTACTATTGGCCTACACTCTTCAAAGATGCACACGCACATGTCAGGAAGTGTGATATTTGCCAAAGGTGTAGTGGGAGACAACCTAAAGCAGCAGCACCCCTAAAGCCTGTGATGATCACGGAGCCATTCGAGCAATGGGGGTTAGATATTATTGGAGAAATGAAACCAAATTCCTCTCTACAACACAAGTACATTCTGACCGCGACCAATTATTTCACTCGTTGGGTCGAAGCTGTCTCGCTGCGCAAAATAAATGAAGACGCGGTCATCAGCTTCCTACAAGATCATATCATGACCAGGTTTGGAGTTCCAGTTTCGTTAGTCTTTGATAATGCTACTTACTTTTCATCAATTAAATTAACTACTTTTGCTCATGATAAAGGGATAAAATTGCATTATTCTGCTAATTACTATCCGCAAGGAAATGGCTTGGCTGAATCCTCTAACAAAAATCTTATTAGAATTTTAAAGAAGACTGTAATAGAAAACCAGAGGAGTTGGCACTCAGCGCTACCAAATGCCCTTTGGGATGATAGAGTCACCCCCAAGTCTTCGATAGGAGTATCTCCATATACCCTTGTGTATGGTAAAGAAGCCATTCTTCCCCCCAATATCATGCTACCCTCCTCCATAATAGCTCAAGATTCTAGAGGGTCGGAGGATGAAGTTTTGCAGATGAGGATATGTAATCTTCTGAAAGCGGAAGAGGCTAGATCTAAAGCCAGAGAGCATTTTAAACAACAGCAGGAGGTAATAAAGATATGGTTCGACAAACATAAGGGTGGAACAAAAGACTTTGAAGTGGGAGATTTAGTCCTCAAATGGGATCGCCCCCATGATGAAAAAGGAAAGCATACTAAATTCCAACAGTTGTGGGTAGGTCCTTTTCAGATTGCAGCAAAGCTTGGCCCTTCCACTTATAAGTTACAAGATCTGCAAGGGTGGGAAGAGAACTTGCGAGTAAATGGTTTAGTTCTCAAGCCTTACTTTTCCTGAGTTTGTTGTGTTCTTCTATCTTGTATATAAATAATCTGGCTTGGTCATCCTTTGAGTTTTGAGTCATGTTTTTTTTAGTTTTGCTTTGTTTAAGTTTTACTGATCTCAATAAAGGAAACAAACCTGCGGCTGCATTGGGAACTTCAGAATTTTGGGAATGATTAACATCCTTGGGTCTAAGACTATATGTTGTTGTTTGCCTGAAAGCATTTTTTCCAGTTTACTAGTTTTCTCAAATAGCTATGTACACATTGAAGCCCTGCTTAACCCCTGTGAAATAAGTCAGATTCAGAGAGTCTGGAATACTATTTTGAGGCTCCATCCACGTCACACTTAAAATGTTCTTGGGGGTGACAGCAAAGGACCCATGGAAAGGAGCAAGGCAGACAGTATATTAAATACAAATGATCCCATGCCAAGAACAAAATTCCAAAAGGCAGATAAGGGTCAAAAACTCCTATGAAAGCATCATACATTAAAGCCAATGCTGAATCATAAGTACTAAATTGCCAAAAGTTCCTCTCCGTCCGTGAGCTGAAACGTGAAATACACCACTCACACAAAAGGACACTTGGGATAGAGGAGCCTGAATTAAAATTCAGAAAGAAAGGCATGCAGGAGGACTCATATGTGAAGGACAAAAGTCCAAAAGCACAAAAAAGTGCTAAAGTGGCATGGGAATGAGGAACAAATGAATATCTATGTTTGCCATACGCTGCGATCCTGTGGTGCCCAAGCTGCCAACTACCTCAAGACAAAATTAACAATGAAACTCATTTTTTGGCCTTGACAGAGTTATCTGGACTTGAAGATCTTGATTTCCACTCTCCCAAATTGGACTATTATCAATGATTTAAAGGTACATACTTTGCCATTTGAGAAATCCAGATAGCTGGAAGAATTCGATAGATGCGGCTGTTGTTAAACAGTCTGTTACTAAAGGAATAATCATCCAGAGATCTAGGTTCACCAGGTAATCGCCATTTGTTGCAACCGCAACTGTTTTCCCCAAATTTTCCAAATTTTGGACCCCCCTTTATGAGTTTGATGCTACGTTCAATCAATTGGATCCGTGAATCCTTGGTCATGCTCTAGTTTTGGGTGATTTCTGAAAATTGACTCTCGGCCTGTTTCAAAAGTTGTCTTTGTTTGAGATTTTGGTGGGTCGTAGATGTGAGCTTGGTTTGCTAGTCGTGGATGAACCAGATTTTGCTCCTTGAAGAAACCGTTGTTTGGAAGGTGAAACAGGCTCGTGACCATTGTTAAATTTTAAGAGCTGTCCGAAACACTTAATATTTTTTATATAGATCAGGCGTCAAAATTATGTTTGATCGGAGGCCGTTGTCCTTTCGTCTTCCACCGTTGCGGCTCCCAAAGCAGTTAAGCACCCGAAGTGTAAATTGCTCTGACCGCCGATGCGAGTCTGCCTTTAGTCACGGGTCCATAGTATTTTCTCTTCTGCCATTGCGGCTGTGCAAAGCTTTCGGTTTTCGATGTCAATATCTTCTGACTTTCGATTAAGAGTTTTCCCGCCCACGGGTCGCGTGTCCTTAACCTATTCTTTTCCACCATTGCAGCTGTGAATAGGTCTACCCTACCGAGGTTAACGCTCTGAGCCTCCGATGAGTCCTCGTTTCCTGTCATGGGTGTTTTCCTTTGAACCCATAGGTAGACGAAGTAGTGGTGCCGACGTTTGTTAAGCCTTGTGGCAGTAACGCAGTACTTGGCCTCTCTTAATGCTTAGCTGTTTTAGTTGACATGATTTGAATGCAATCCCGATGAATGATGCACGTCGTTTGATTGCAGGTGGTTTCCAGAGATTGGTCAAACTACGGCGGCGCAAAGGGAGATGGGCTGTTTGGTGAAGGTAGAACCGAAACCAGCAGGATCGCAAGGAGTACAAGTGGAGTAGAAGACAAAAGTAGTAGCTACAAAGGCGCAGACCTAAAAAAATGATCAGTTACCAAATGATTCATGAGTGCATACAGAAAAGATAGAGGGATATGAAGCGTTTGGGGAACTGAAAGGTCACACGCTTATGGGCAGCCCAAGCGGTCAACGGTTTTAGTTTAAATATGTGAAAGTTAGAACTTACGAGGGCTTTTTCCCCTGGCAAACTTGTAAACTTTGCTTGTGAGAGGAACTATTTCGTTTTACAAACCAGAAAGTGAAAATTTTACCTATTGGAGAAAGTGCTATGTGGAACGGATCAATGCGTTTAAATGAGAGTCGTTGGATGGGAACTATTTCGTTTTCAACTGTGTTTCATTAGCTGCGAGAGTGTTCTAATTTCTTGAACCTATGTTCTTGTCTAAATATTCTTCAGTATCTTTAAGATGTTATTCCACCATGAGTAATGGGATGTTTTAATTGTTGGTGAGCTATCTTGTCGTGTATACTTTTACTCATGTTTATATGTTTGGTTATAAGAACAGCTATCTATGGTTTGCCATAACACATGAACAGTAGTGCATTACTCATGAATTAATATCCATCTCTCTAGAGATAGTTAGTTAGTATTTATTTTCTTGTATGATTTGGATGCTTGTGAGTTCTAAGACGAGAGGTAAGAACCTGCGCATCACATTGTGACGAATCTTTGCATCTTTATCACCCTGCATGGTTAATTATGCACTTGCATATCATACTTAAGTCAAAAATACAAAAATATACACGGTGGACCGGGCCGCAACTGGTAAAACCTTTGTTTTGTTACTTTGACCTACGGTAGCCGGACCACAAACCGAATGGATTCCCCATACCAAACAGTCACGTGCTAGTTGGGAACGTTGATTGGGGAGAATCCCTTGCTATTGTTGCCTGCGAATTTCGAGGCCTCAACATATTATCACATGGTAAATTAGAGGTGGTAAGATGCAACGTCCCCCTCACCCAATCTGACCATAGAGAGGGGACATTACATGGAATCGGGGCCTCCAATTTCATCCCAAATCCAAATTACAAAATAATAATAAATAAAATGCATGTACAGAACATAAATAAACATACACAACAAAAAATGAAATCGATCCACACATGATTAACATGCATATGAAAGCTTAAACATTGCATGAATCATTTAAAAACATTGCAGATGTAAATATGAAGGGAATACTTATCTTAAACAACACAAATTAGAGCAACTGGTTATGTAAGAGTGATTTTCTACCCAACCGTAGGCTCTCTGTCCAACCTATACTATTTCTGCTACGAGGCCACCACCAAGTTGGGCTACGAGACCACCAAGACGAAGGGAACACCTACATGATTCTCTCTCTCATCGAAAAACCCGATTTTCTCTCTATGCTTAGCTAAATGCTCATACAAAGGTCTGCAAAGATCTCACTCGGCTCTCACAACTTTGGATTCCATAATACCTTCCCCACACAACACCCTTCTTGACTCAAACATCCCCTTAATGGATGCATGATTCTCTTGGGCGATCCATCTTGTCGAGTGCTTCTAGTGTGTGCATAGAAGAAGACCAACCTGCTAAATTTTGTTGGAGAACCACCTGTAGCCTAATTCTATGGATTCTAAAGCATCTATAAGCAACATAACTCAATGGGAAAGTGTACCTATCTTTCCCATCCTCTCTTCTCACCTGCAACCATCAATTTCCCTTCCAAATTTGTAGCTATGTCCCTAAATTTGAATTTCCTAGGTTATACAAGTCATGAACAACCATACAAAGCTCTAAGTAGTGCAGACATGCATGAGAGTGTGAGAGAATGAGGGTTGACTCCAAGAGGTATGAGAAAATGATGACAAGACAACTGACATGGCTTTTGACAGTAGAAGAAAAAACTCCTGGTAGCTAAATACTGACTTCTGGAAGTTGACAAAACTGTCACAAAAGTGGAGTCAGTCTCATTGATGGCATTGTTCTTTTACAGACCTCAAAATCAAGGTTACTGAAAACTAAGAGGCCTTAATTTTCTTAAACAACTTGGAGAACTGTCTAACCTTATTTTCATGCACTCCCTTCCATTGTAGGATTTCCGCACTCACCTTTTCCCCATGCGAAATCGAAAATCAGAAACCTCACTTCTTCAACTTTAGAACTCCAACTTCCCACGCTTCCACACTTCTGCACTTCAATTTTCTGACTTCCGAACTTCATAATCAGGAAACCCAACTTCCAGCCTTAGCCCTTTCCGGTTCTCCTGCTTTCCGCTTTTCGACTTCGAAAATCGTAAATCTAACTTTTCTTATTCTCGAACTTTTGGACTTCCACCTTTCCGCTCCCGCATGCCTCTTCCTGAACTGTCGATCTACTATGGGGTGGATCTGAACCATTGATCTATCTCGAGATGCAGAACACGACCTAACTCTGCGGATCTACGTCCCTTTACTGCGGAACTTAACTGCAATAGTTGATCTTTTGGTTTTTCTTCGGATTAGATTGAAATCACTGAATTTGATCATGAGTAGATCAAATTTATATGTGGAAATGAATCCCTAACTTAGGGAATTGTTCAATAACATATCAAAATTAAAACACATGCACATAGAATTAAAATACTGCTCCTCACTATTGAAAAGAAGCTGTTGATTAAGCAAACATGTGCAGAGTATGAAAACTCTATTCTTCATTCAATCCACTAGTTGTACACCACACTTTCTCTGTTCTGCATTCCACACACTCTCTGCAAGATAAACAAGCTTCTTCGAGCTATCCTCAACCCTCTATGAGCTATGCTAAGCTCTATGAGCTCAATTAAGCTTCTGTGAGCTAACAAACTCTGTAGGCTAACTAAGATATCTAAGAAAATAACTCAAACTGATTTAAATACGAAAGGATTATGTTTCCAGATCCTATAACCAACTCAAATTTTATTCAAACTCCTAATTGAACCCTATGACTCATCACTATAATTTCTTTATAGACTTCAACCCTATCTATTACACATGGAAAGGATCGAGTATCCTTATCCAGATTTATTCCATTTTTATAAAATAAAAGAAATTACATATGCGTAAGAACCTAGATCTTGGAAATCATTTAACTGTTATGAAGTCATGGATGACTTCATCTTCATGAGCCTATGCTCCTGCATCAGACTGCCCAACTTGAAACTCTTCATGGGCTCTTGTCCATTAGCTTCCTCCCTGTTGTTTTTCTGTAGGATTTCAGCAGATACCGAAAGTGTGAATTTGGGTAGTGTTCTCATTTTGAACAATCTCTTCATCAATGTCTTCCAACTCTGTGTTTGCAGCTGGTCTTTTGGTTCTTCCAGTATATGTTCAGGCTTCTTTGAATATTTAAGTTTCTCTTTCCTTTGACCTGCTAACAAGTTGTCAACTGGTTCTCCTTCATCTGCACATAGATTAATCAAATTTCCTGTCACATAAGCAAACAGAAAATATATTAACATAAATACATCTTTCATCCAATAATTTTGTGCATTAATTTCTTGGCTCCCCTCTCCTTTTCTAGTTTCTATCACATCACCATCCTTAGTAATTTCATTAGTCATATACCTCTCACCACCCTTAATGACTTCACATTGTGCTTCCTCCATTAATGCCATGCTTGCATTTGACATTTCTTGTTGGCATGTTCTTCCCTTCAGCCAATCAGTGCACACCTTGTTAGTCATTTTAATTTCAAAATCATTTACTTGTGAAATTACTTTTACCTCATCTTCAGCTTTCCAATCATTCACAATCCTCTTGTCAATCATCATCAGCAATTGACTACTAAATTCCTCTTGATTACCTCTAAATTGATGAAGACTATGTTTCTTTCCATTCATTTCAAAGCAATAGACATTCCTCTTACCCTCATGCACTGCTTCTCTGTCAAATTGCCAAGGACTCCTGATAAAACATGGCAAGCATTCATTCCTATGATGTCACATTTTACCTCATCTTGATAACTTCCAATCCGAGACTTTACTTGGCATTGTTCACTCACAATAGCTTGATGATCATTCTGTAGCCATGCAACTATGTATGGTTTTGGATGTACTATTCTTTTTAAATCAACTTGTCCACCATTTTCGTAGACACCAAATTATCAGTACTACCACTATCAATAATTAACTTTCAGCACTTACCTTCAACTTTGCAAACTATCTTAAACAAGCTCCTCCTTTGAACTGACTCATCAATTACCTTTATAAAAAACAAGGCTTCACCTTGTTCATGGTAATTCACAACCACCTCTAATTCCTTTGTAGCTTTAGGTTCAACTTGCACTATTTGTGCTCCTCTATGTCTTGCAACATTCTCGGGACAATCCCATGACATATGGCCAAGCTGCCCACATGTGTAACATCTTACGTGTCCACCTCTTCCTCTACCTCTTCCTCTACCTCTTCCTCTCGAAGCATTTCTTCCACCATTATTATCGTTAGTTTTGTCGGATTGTATTTGCTGATTTGGGCTGCTCGCTTCACCTTTAAGTTGTTGTTCCCTTCCTGCAAAGCCTCTCATCTTTGCTTTTTGATTTTGTTTTCTCATCGACATCTCCTCAACCTTTAAAGCAACCTGATATGCTTCCTCAACAGATCTTAATGACAACAAACCCAATTCATCTTGTACATCAAATATTAAACCATTAATATACCTAGCTACCCTCTCAGGTGTATCTTCCATATGTCAAGATCTGATATTTACCTTATAAAATTCCTCAGTATACTCCATAACTGTCATTGACTTTTGTTTAATATTTTGCATCTGCTTAAACAAAATAAACTTATAGTCCTTAGAAATAAATTTACCTTTCAATTTAGTTGCAATTATGTTCGAGCTATTGATCTTGGCTTTGTTCTTCAAGATTTTCTCCTCTTGTACACCATCCCACCACAAGGATGCATGCCCTCTTAACCTTGTGGCAACAAATCTAACTTGCCTATCCTCCTTCACTTCAACATAGTCGAAGTGTTTGTTCATAACATTGATCCAACCAATTAACTCTTCTAGATACAAGCTTCCATTATAGAATGGCACATCAACTCTTGAACTAGAACCTACACCAAAAATAGACCTAAACATTCTTACCTCAAGAGTTTCAGTAGTTGTTTCGTCCTCCTTTTCAAGTATCTCTTCATCACTTGTATCTCCAGTGTGATAATGATGTATGCCAGTTTCTAAGGTTTCCAACCTTGCTCTCATAGTTCTTATCTCCTCTCTCAATTCTGCATTGGCAACGGGTCTTCCTTGCCCGCCCCGACCTCTTCCAAATATGACCTCCATCTCCTAACACAACAATTCACTACTAGATACAATTTTCCTGTCAATAATGTCTTGCTCTAGATATGTTAGTAATACAGGAGTAAAAATAACCCTGCTTTCATACAAAAAACTAATCCAAACTCATAAACTAACGATTCACAATATTTCAGAGACAAAGACTAATGTGATCATGCCTTCATACCTTCACGCAGAATCTATTTTATGCTCTGATACCACTATGATGGCACTGTTCTTTTACAAACCTCAAAAGCGAGGTTACTAAAAACTAACAGGGCTTAATTTTCTTAAACAACTTGGGGAACTGTCTAACCTTCTTTCTGCACACTCCCTTCCGATGTAGGATTTCCACACTCACCTTTTCCCCATGCGAAATTGTAAATAAAAAACCTCACTTCTCTGACTTTTGAACTTCAATTTCTCGCATTTCCGCACTTCTGCACTTCCACACTTCAATTTTCTGACTTTCAGACTTCGGAATCAGGAAACCCAACTTCCAACCTTAGTCCTTTCTGGTTTTCCCGCTTTCCACTTTTTGACTTCGGAAATCGGAAATCTAACTTTTCTTATTCTCGAACTTTTAGACTTCCACCTTTTCACTCCCATGGGACTCTTCCCGAACCGTTGATCTACAATAGGGTGGATCTTGACCGTTTATCTATCTCCAGATGCGAAGCACGATCTAACTCTGCGGATCTACGCCCCTTTACTGCGGAAATTAACTGCAATTGTTGATCTTCTAGTTTTTCTTTGGATTAGAGTGAAATCATTGAATTTGATCATGAGTAGATCAAATTTCTATGCGGAAATGAATCCCAAACTTAGGGAATTTTGCAATAACATATCAAAATTCAAACACGTGCACAAAGAATTAAAATCTTGCTCCTGGTTATTGAAAATAAGACTTTGATTAAACAAACATGTGCAGAGTATGAAAACTCTATTCTTCATTCAAGCCACTAGTCGTAAAACACACTTTCTCTGTTCTACATTCCACACACTCTCTGCAAGCTAAACAAGCTTCTTTGAGCTATCCTCAACCCTCTATGAGCTATCTTAAGCTCTGTGAGCTAAACTAAACTTCTGCGAGCTAACAAGCTATGTAAGCTAACTAAGCTATATAAGAAAATAACATAAACTGATTTAAATACAAAAGGATTATGTTTCCAGATCCTATAACCAAGGAACTCAATTTTTATTCAAACTCTTAACTGAACCCTACGACTCGTCATTGTAATGTCTCAACAGACTTCAACCCTATATGTTACACATGGAAAGGATCGAGTATCCTTATCCAGATTTATTCCATTTTTATAAAATAAAAAAAATTACATATGTGCAAGACCCTAGGTCTTGGAATTTATTCGACTAGTATAAGTCATGGATGACTTCATCGTCTTGAGCCTATGCTCCTGCACGTAAACTCTATGTGCAAAGACAATTTAGTAACAAGTACTATATGTATATAATAAAGTGTTGGAATTTGATGTTTAACACTTAATTTTATGTCATAATTTTTTAAATCAATATTTATAATAATTATACATGAGTATTTTATAGATTATAAATTTAATAGAATATAAAGTGGAAATATTTTTTTATTGGAAAAAAATCATTTTTAATCTTCATCTTGGTTTACACAAACTTAAAATTATATTTAAAAAATAATTAAGATACTAAGGAAAAAAATAAAAAATTTAAATGCCATATAGTATATGGGATATACAACTATGATTTAAACTTTTTATTTTATATAATAATTTTTCAATAAAAATAAAATAAAATATTAGATTATAAAAATTTGGTTTAAATTAAATATTAACTTGTAGCTTTAAAAGTTTTTATTTAAATAAAATAAAATAAAAATAAAAAAGATTTGGATGTTGTATTTACAATGCATACATAAAATTATGTTGGTGTACATGAAGAAGGAAGTACATATTTTAAAAAGAGTGGTGGCATTTGTTAAAGATGAGGTGATTTTTTTTGTTTCTAACTTTGAAAAGATGTTGAAATTTATGTTTTGATAAGATCAAATGAAATGAAATATTTCATAAAATAAAAATAAAAATAATGTTAAAGGTAAAAAAAAATGGGGTTCATGTTTGAGTCTTCAATTTTTGGAATATTAATATGTAGTTTATATAAAGAAAGTCATTAAAATATTAACATTTTAAAAAGATAGGGTCATTAAATTTTGGGATAGAGATGAAAATACTTTGTTTGATATACAGTAATGAATTCTCCATATAAAAAAATAAGGAATATAATATTTTGTTTTACATAAAGAGACTCATTGAAATATTAACATTTTATAAAGAGAAAGTCATTGGCTTTTCTAATAGGGATGGAAATACTTTGTTGAATATATAATAATGAATTCTACATATAAAAAATAAAGAATATAATATTTTGTTTATATATAGTAATTAATTCTACATACAAAGAATAAAGAGGATAGTTTTGAAACATATTAATTTTTCATTATTATGACACCATGAAGATAACATCAAAACATAGTTGTTCAATCCAAATTTCAAACACTTCAAAATGATAGTTTTCATGTATGGTAAACAATAATCATAAAAAACATTGTTGTTCTACACAAATTTCATGCATTTCAGGATAGGAGCTGTCAATCCCATTTCATGCATTTCGAGATTCCCCTTTTTAGGTTTTGCCAAGCAAACCTCCTTCATCTAATTTTCATCTCGTGATCGGATGGTTGAGATTGTGTCAAGGGTCATCCATCATGGACACTGTGTTCATTTAAATATTTTATATGTTAATTAATCCATGATTTCTAGGTATTTTTTAGTTTAGATCAATTTTAAGAGGGGTGGCACTATATTAATAGGAGTATTCTAAATTTGATTAAGGCATTAAAATTCCAACAAGAATTTTTAAGTGGCATTTTACCTCTGTTATGATTGGTTACTATTGTAAACTAAAGAGGGCACATGTAATTTTGGGCGACCATGATTTTCATTATTTGGTCCTTTCATGGTGAGACAAGAAGAGGGTGTTGAGGTAAAGAAGTAATCAGAGAGAGAGAGAGAGAGAGATCTTTAGCAAAAGAAACAATAAAAGTTGAATGAAATAAGGAAAAGAGAGGCCACTAGAGGAGGGAATATAGTCATGAAGATGAACCAAAATATTTTGGTTTGTAAATCTCGTATGGGACAAAATTCTTGTTGAAAATCCAATCTATTATAGTGGAAGCCCTCAAGGTATTACAATTATAATTTAAAAACTCTAATATTTAATATAAATTATTGTTAAATTTTAATGGTTTATTTTGTGTGTACGACGTTTCCATGATTTTGAATTTAAGCCTTAAGTTTGAGTTTTAATCCCAAATTGTAGCTTTGTTGTGTGTTGTATTTGTAATACTTATAGGGTAGCATCAATTTGGGTATATAAAAGTCCAATTCTGCTAAAAGAGTGCAATTCCAATGGAGCAGAGTGCTCATTAGAATTGTTTGAAGAGAAATTACAGTTTCAACAAAGACAATTGTTGAGTAGAAATGTAACAAAGTAGAAATTTGTGTAGAAGCAACATAATGGCTAATAGAAGTTGAGTAGGCATGCAGAGAGGTAGAAGAAAACATCGAGGTGTTGCATATGGTTTAATGTATACACTAGAACTATTCAAACTATACGTGAAGCCACATAAAAATCCCATAGAAGAGAAATTGCAAGAGAGGCTCATGATGTGAGAGATGAAGAACTTAAATATCAGAATCCATAGGAAGAAAATGAGTCAAGTGAAACCCTAGAAGAGAGAATAATTAAAGCCTTCATAAATTTCAATGGTAACCCAAAGATGGAGAAACCCACTTACTCCGGAATGACATGGAAAAATTCTTTGACATGGAGCAAATTGACAACCTAAGAGAGTGAAAGTGGCTTACATGAAGCTATAAAGTGTGTGCACCCTTATCGTGGGACATTGTGCAATTGGAAAGGAAAAGGAAAGCTAAGGACAAAAAGGCTTGGGATGAAATGGTGACTAACTTCAAAGATAATTTAATTTTTATTCTTTTTTACTATACTTTGATTTTGGATAGGAAACTATAGAGCCATAGGAAAAAGGAAATCATTAGGAATTTGATAAGTTGTCCATTAGGTATGGTCATAGTGATGAAGGAGAGGAATTTATTGCTAGATATATGAATGACCTAAGGTATGTTTGTCAGGATGAACATAGCATTATTAGAATTAGGATTTTTGTAGAAGCATAAGAGTTTATGTGAAGATTGATGAGAAATTATGTTAGTACTTGTGGGAAAACATTAAGAGGTACACGAAGAGGTATGTTTGCAATAGGTCAAAGTAGTGGAGGTAAGGAAAAGGAGTGTAATAGTGTAAATTCTACAAACCAGAGATATGAGAGAAGAAATATAGCCTTTATAGTTAGAGGAACCTTTGAAGGAAGATGATATCTTAGAGGTAGATGGATAGAAAGGTGGCGAGTGGTTTCTTACAAATTCCAAACACTAGGGCATAAATTAGCATAAAACATTTGAAAGTCCATAAAATTTGCATACTAATGGAAGGAGAGAGAGTAAGGCTCATGTAAACCAAGGAGTTGAGAGCACATTTAAGTCTATAACTGAAATAATGTTAATCAATTTCAACCAAATCAAGGACAATATTGCATGATACCTGATGAAATGCACAAGATGGGAAACCCTCTGAGCACTTCCCTTCATTTCAAGGATGGTAATCAAGGAAAACCATTCGGTTGCAGTTTTGGAAACTGAAGTTGTTAGGGACATTGAGTGAGGTTCAAATATTCATAGAGGTAACTAACATAAAGACTTGACCCCGTGACCTCTTATTTGTAATTCACAAAACTTAACTACTCGAGCTAACTCAAGTTTTGCTTACACAAGGTTTGTATTTTCTTCCATTATTTTCCATCTTTTCCATGGGATCGAGGAGAGTTTTCCCATACTGATATGTTTGTTGAAGGTTGGATTTATTTGTTGCGCATTCAATTACTTAGTTTGTTTGTTTAGCCCAGACTCATTTCTTAGTTGGGGATTCCCCATAATTTTATCTTCCAATAACTTTATTTCATTCTTGATAACCTGTGACATATATATGTTTTGTTGGATGAGAGTATAGTTGTTTCTCACTAATGTCCATGTAAGTGATCTTATGTTATTTCCCTCCAATTTCAATATTCTTTGTTTATTATTGAGAACAATATTTTGAAAACACTACGATGTTCCGCTATTCTCTTTCACCTGTCATAATTTTCCATTAGTATCTTTCACCTGTTATAATTTTCCATTATTATCTTAGCATTTAGGTATAGAATCTAGATCCTTGGATCTCCCAACCCAACCTTTTTTTATGGGAGGATGAAAATCTCCTAAACTACTAATGATATTTTTCATCTTTAAGTCTGTTATTCCCTCCTCTTGTTCAAAGGGAATCCTAGATAAATTTATGTGGTTATATGCTTTCCAGAGCCACCATGATATAGTAAAGGTATCTGGGTAGGGTAGATATATATTTTATAAGGTTTAGTGTTGAATGTAGATCCATCCTCTTAGGTCTCCATTGTGTTACTTCTAATTTATTTTGTAGTGTGGGTTGACATTCTTTCATCCTTAGAGCATATTATGATGGGGAAAGTCAAAGATATTGAATTTCCTTTCAGTGATATCTCACATTTTTCACCCACCTCTCAACTAGTTTCGAGAGGGCCGCAAATCTATGAATTTTCCAATTTAAAATTGTTTTGTGTAATTAATCACTTTGTTTAGGACAATCTAGATGGAATCTTATTAATTTTATTATAAAATTACCTATATTTTAAATATATTTTTTTATGTATTAAGGACTATGATACACGTTCCAAAAATCATATATTAAAATTGAGGATTAACTAACATTTGCTAAGTTTTTAAAGTAGAGCTTAAAATCTATAGCAACAACTAACATCATGATATTTCTATCTTTATTCTATGCATTATGTGTATTGTAATATTAACTCAAAAGAGTCATATGCCCCTCTTACAACATAATGTGTTTTTCTATTAGGGAAAAATGATGATTATGTTAATATATAAGAAAACATAATAAAATGATAGAGTACAAATAAGAAAGAACTCATTTCTCCCTAAAGGACAATAGGAATGCCCCTATGTTGGATGGAACCCTTCCATGAAAATCTCTCACATATATCCTAATGAGAGTGTTTTGGAGTGTGAATGATAAGAAAACAAGAATGGATTATTGGGTAAATCACTTTCCTAAATTTTACTACAATGACAAGCTTGATAGATAGATAGATAGATATACATGTTTTCTTAAAAATTTAATGATATTAGAAATATAAAGGATGAATAGTTATGCCAAGAATTAAATCAACTTTATTTTCCCATTTCAACCATTTCACCCTCCAACAACAACCTGTCGGTGTATTATTGCACCTTTTTGGGGCAATTGCTTGTTATAAATATGGCAAAGGAAAACATGTGATCTATCATAATATTGTAAACTAAAAAAACATAGCTACATAAAAATACGTAAAAATTGGAGCTACCAATTGGAGCAAAAAATAATAACAACAATATATATTTATAGTCATTAAATTAGTGTAATTATAAATAATAAATTATCATTCAAGTTAGTGAAAATAATTTTCTTCCCCTTTTCGTTTATGAGATAAAAAACAACTCATTGTTATTCAACGTTCATTTGCACTTTCATCGTGAAAGCGATTAGCTCCCTTTCAAGTCTCTAAGGGGTGAATTGGACAACTTTCAGTCTTGATGCAGAATGCATAGTGTAAGGAAGGTGGTGAAGTGTAGTATTCAAGTTTAGGGCAAGAATAAGAAATTATAAAAATGTGAGGTATTGACGAAACACCAATATTTTTAGTAATGTTTTTATGGATAAATGGAAGTTATAAGAAGCGTTATAAATATTAGGAGATTAAATGAGTTAGTTAAGTGGCACGCTTTGATCATTATTAATAGGAATCATTCTTCGGGTGAGTTACTTAAAGCTCCTCTCACTATCCCAAGAGTGTGATCAATGCTATCTCCATTTCTAACCTAATTCAAAGTCGATTTCCTTCCATTGGGATATGAATGAGCGACTTACAATAAAAGGAGGAACGAATCAAATATGAGAAATCAATTAGGATTTCCCATGTTAGGATCTGAGTTTGGATGGGGTCGGTAGGTCTAAATAAATACCCTTTCTGTCTAGCATGACACAATCCCTCGATTCTATTGATGTTGGAGAATGGGGTATTCTCCCCCATGGAGTAAAAGCATGGCACTATCCTAAATCACATTATTATTTGGTAAGGGGTCTACAACAACCTCTACATCATGTCATGCAAATTTAGCAAATGTAGTCGATATGACATAGTGTAAGAAACTCTAGGGATTCAACATTGAAATGGATAGAGAAATGAAGCCTCTTATTCTTGTGATAGTGCCTCCCATAGAAACCCCCACAAAAATCCCCATGATGACCCTTCTCTCTCTAAGCTCACCCAATTGAAATTGGTTGTGTTCTCTCTATCCCTACAAGGACTTGCTACTGCTACTTCAAGAGTATGACCTCTTTTGTCATTAGTCCATGAGTGGCTATAACTTCCACCCATTCTAAATATTATTGAACACTTTACAAAGGGAAGGATTAACAAATTTCAACATATTGTTATCAAAGTTCTAAGTTTTTAAAATAATCAAATGACAACAATAACACACATTATACCTTACAAATATTTTCCTTAAGCATTCCCTATTATGTCCATTTCTTTTAATGTCAACAACCAACATTATCGTCTCACCCAGTGCTCAGGATCAAGTATACTAGCTTAATGGGTAAAGAAAGCTAAGAAGAAAAAATCAAAATAAGACCAATGGACTCAAACTTTGTTTGTGTATGTTTTTAATGCCCAGTAGTTAATGGCTTAAAGGAGTAAGCCAAACTTAGCGTGTCATAAACAAAAGAACAACGCATGACCATATTATTTGAGATGACCCGGGATTGGATGGGTTGTGTAGAGAAATCCCACAAAGTTTTATGGATAAACAATAAAAAAATACAAACTTTCATTCCATAACAAGTGCCAGGAAGAGGATTCAATTACCTTGGGTTGGAAGAGCCCCGTGTCACAAAATTTTACTAACTAGAATGAAGAGCTAACATGTGCCTAGAAAACTAAAAGTGAGATGATGGAATAGCTAGAAACCACAAAATCTTTCCATGATATGTCTAAATAGAGTATACAAGGTGACTTAAGCAAGTTCAAACACATGCAAATATAGGGAAAGCTTAAAAATTAAGAAGCATAATTCTTGCATGCAAGACAACTAAACAATTCACAAGGGAGAACCACAATCAAATATGTTATCCCAAACAAGGGTGATAAGAGTCTGAGATCCAAACAAGACTAGGAGAGGGAATGATCATGACCAAATCCTTTGAATTTCCAAATCGAAACAACTAGCAGGCTTACGATTACATCAAAGCATTGAGATTGTCATTATTCACTATCTTGATCGTGTCAATGTCTTGTCATAT
>LPNX010818736.1:94416-116441 GCA_001517045.1 Pseudotsuga menziesii
GTTGAAATAAGTTTTTAAAGTGCAAAAGCTTAAGGGGACATTTGCACCTTAAGTGATTTGACCCCTATTAGTGTTTGATAGATCCGAGGTTAAGAAGGATATAGGCTAGTTCCAATAACATGTGGCCACATCAAAGCTATGTTTTCTAGAGTAAAAAACTATATAAAACTAGAAGCTACCCAATTCAAATCTTATCATCCAAAATGTTACATCAATTATAATGTAGAAATATTATAAATAAAATCTATAAAATAACAAGATATTTACATGATTAAGAAGATGAATATTAATAAAATAATATTGTTCATTGATAATGTTGGTGAAAATAAGACAATTAAAATAAAATGATGATAATGAAATACATATATTGTATAATAATAATAAATCTCATCTAAAACATTTATAATACTGGCCTTATCTAACATATATTGTATCATGAACCATAATAGATTTGCACGAGTTCCATATTTCTTCTTTAGGACCTTCACATGCATATACATGCTGGGTAAAAGTAAGAAAATTAAAATAAAATAATAGTAATGAAATGCTTATATATTATATTATAATAATAATAAATCTCACCTATAACATATAATATTGGCCTTATCTAACATATATTTTATCATAAATCATAATAGATCTGAAGGAGTTCCATATTTCTTCTTTATTCTTTATTAAACTAAACAATATAATTGATTGAACATTTGTATTTTTACAAAAGACTTATAAACTCAAGCATTAATTTGGGTTAACAATTTGTATTTATAAAACTCAATCATTAAGCATTAATTTGTGTTAACATTTTTTTTATAAAACTGAAGCATTAATTTGTGTTGACATTTTTTTTATAAACTGAAGCATTAATTTGTGTTAACATTTTTTTTATAAAAAATTATCATTGATAAAGGTATATTTGACATGTCTTCGATAGTATGAAACACAAAGTGCATTGTTTAGGTTTGAAAGTTGAATGTTCCAACATTGGTCGAGCAAAAATTGGTCGAGGATACTTAATTTCGACAATCTTCGTTGAGAAAACAATAATTCTAAAATGAATATTATTGGATGTAATAAATGTAATTTTTGTTATCATATATCTTTAAAAGCATAACGCAGGTAGCCAACACTCTTTAAAATCATGTATCCTTGTCCATGATTAATCCTATTCATAAATCAACATGCAATAACCTTCCATTTTGCATTGTCGTAGATAACAATCGATTTTTACATAACCTTGAGTCCCTTAGCCATTAGTTTCACCTCACTTCATGATATTGTTAGAACTATTTGATTTAAAATCAATTGAACCAAATGATTTTTTAATATTGGCTTGGGTCCCATGTTTTGATGATGAAACTTCAACCCTTTTGAATTAAAGACATGTAAGAAGGAGTGGGAGTGAAGGGTGTTGTGAATCTAGCTTATATCTTTCTCATGTAAATCTACATGCATTGATATACTTGTTGTACCATAATTTTATATTTAAATTAATATACTTTAATTACGCCGTAAGGCGTTTAACAAGTGGGAGTCGACTCCCCGATTTAATGCTGTTTTTTTTTCTATCCGTTGATATTTTTCGTCCGACGATTCGGATAATCTTCATCGTTGATGTCCAGTCCGCCATTACTGCTGCTGTCCAGTCCGCCATTACTGCTACTGCTTATGGTCAAGCGGTGCAGTCCGCCATTACTGCTGCTGCTGCCGCTGCATCTGTGGATTTAAGATCCCCGCAGCCCTGAGAAATGGCTGTCTGATCGCCATGAACACCACCATGGTGGCCCTGCCCGCTATGGCCGAAGAAATGGAGAAGGCGAAGCTCTTCGACTTCAACCTCACGCTCCCCATCATAATGGGCGAATTCCTTCTGCTCATGGTGGCGCTGGACGCCATCTGGTTCAAACCCCTAGGGAAATTCATGGATGACCGGGACGAGGTCTCTGCGAAGCTGAACCAGATGAAGAAGGAGATGTCTGCAGAGCTCGATGTGAAACTTCATGAGTCCCGAGGATGGGTGGAGAAGGAGCTTGCCCTGGCTCTCAAGAAGCTGGAGGCCCAAAAGCAGGAGACACTGCGGAGCCTCGATAAGTAGATCGACACCCTCAGCGAAGATATTGTCAGGAAGGTCCTGCCCTTCAAGATATGATTTTTACTTTTGTTTTTTTAAACAAGCTTCTTCTCTTATCTTGTCATTGTTGAGGCTAACGCACCTAGATTTAGCGTTATGAGGATCCATTAGCAATGGACTTTCAATCTAAATTGTTGTTCATATGTAATGTATACATCTCCATTACCACTGGACATTCAATCTGTTGTTCATATCTAATGCATACAATTTATAGTGATTTTTGTAATTTTGATGGAATAGTATGTTCTGAACACTAGTAGATGGTTATCTCATTTGTCACTGTTGAGACTAACGCGCCCCTATTTAGCATTACAGGGACTCAGTAGCACTTGACTTTTATCTAAACTGTTGTTGCTCATTTCAGTGTAACGTATACAATTTACAGTAGTTTTTTCGATTTTGATGGAATAGTTTATATGTGCTCTGTTGCACGAACACCAGTGGATGCCATTACAACAGTATCCAGTAGGACTAGGCACGAGTAGGTGCAATTCGTTAGTGTATGTTAAATTGTAATTCAATTGGTTAGAACTGAGTTGAATGGTACTGTGTGTGCATAAAAATTGTTAGCTATTGTCATAAGAGAGATGTTGGGCACAATAAAATACCTGATTGGCGCAGCAGGACCGTGTGGCTTTGGCTCTAAATCCACGGCTAAAGACGTCACTGCTGGTTGCAGCCTTAACTCTGTAATTGCAATAATCACCGGTAATAGTAGGCTTACTCTAGTAACTTGCTTCATCTTCTATATTAAATCTTGTTGTCTGCTTGAATTGATTAGTTTTAGCTGATGATTTCTTATTCAAATATGTTTGATGTACATGTGCAACCTCTGGAATTGGAGCTGAAACCGCAAGAGTTCTAGCTAAACGAGGGGCAAGATTGATCTTTCCTGCAAGGAATCTCTAAGCAGCAGAAGATGTAAAATCTATTATTCAGAAAGAAATTCACACAACATAAATCATATTGATGGAACTGGATCTCGGTTCCTTTGCATCGATAAGAAGATTTGCCGTAAACTTTGAATCCAGTGGCTTGCCGCTCAATGTTCTTATGTAAGTCTTATTCAATTTCAGCCAAAATTTCTTATGTCTATGACCTAATGGAGATATTAAAGAAACCTACCAAAATAAATGGGATACTTTGAAGCATGCAGTAACTAACGCAGAACTGTGTATGTTATATGTTATTTCACTCTTAACAGACCCTGTAACTCTATGCAGACTAACCCATAGAATCACCCTCGAAAAGCATAGCATAGAAATATCTCTTTGCAATCGACTTGCATGTAAAAACCAACACCTAGCAAAAAGTTGCATGCATGGCAGATGGGTAGATAAGAATAGTTGTTGCATATGTGTACAGCAAAAATTTGCATGCATGGCAGATGGTAGATAAGAATAGTTGTTGCATATGTGTACAGATGGAGGGCGAGCAGGTGCAATGCAGTCAATCAACACTGTCAATGCATTGGATGTCGCAGCCAATGTGAGAGCGAGCAGGTTTGTCAGGCTCGAGCAAACAAAAAGTTATTTTAGACCATAAAATGGTTGGCTTTAAAACTTAGGAAAAGACTAGATATAAAATGAAAAATCATGGCATAAAAAATTGTTCCATATGTTACACAGCTTTCAAAACTCAGTGGATTACAATATTCCCTATGTTACACAGCAGGGAATATTAATTAAAAGTATATTGCAACTCCACATTTAATTTCCAAGTTGCAGCACTAATTGCACAGAGTGAGCTCACGCAGCCCACACAATTCATCAAGAGACGTCATGAGGAGGAGATTACAGTTGATAGCAATCTAGGGTTCGCAGCTCTAGGAAGCTCATGCCACGATTTTGAAGAGAAGTCAAGAAATCTGGATCCATAGTTCACAGGAAGGAGACCTGCGAGGCCATGGCACTAATCAAGACCCCACCCATGGTGATTGTGGGTGTTGTTGGTTATATAAAGATACCTAGAGGGCTCAGAACCCTTAATGCAATGTGGTATGATCACTACATTAGCGAGGAGGCGTGGAGGCAGTTTTACAGGAACTGGTACAGGGCCAAGAAAAAAAGTTTTATACTAAATATGCCAAAACATATGACTGCTAGGAGGGTAATAAAGAAACCCAGGGTGAGCTCGAGGAAATGGAGTATGGCATCATAATCAGGGTTCTAGCTCACATGCAGATTAAGAAGATGAAAGGATTGAGGCAGAGAAAGGCTCGCTTGATGGAAATATTCAACACGTAGACCACACATAGGTCTATCACAAGTCTAGTTTGATAGAATAAGATGATATATATACAAGTTACAAGTCCACACTAGTCTTCACCTATCTCCAAGGATACTAGTCTTCGCACTAGCTCCAAGCATCAAATCCACACAGAGAATTCAATGGAAATATCATCCTCATGAAACATTCAAATGCTATGGAAACAAAGAGTCCACACAAGGAATTCAATAGAAATATCATCCTCATGAAACATTCAAATGCCATGGAAACAAAGAGCCATAGCTTGCACAAGCCCTAAGAACACCAAGTAGAGGTGCCACACAAGGTACACATGCAAATTACTAAACACAAAGCCAACGAAGGACACATATTTAAGAGTGAACGACTCAATGCTTTCTTATAAGCCATATATATTTTTTCTCCATTAATCTTCCTATTCACTCTTTATTTTTATTTTTTTCTAAATAATAGTGCGAATAGTAAATGTGCTTAACTCTAAGGATCAGGTTCTCAACATTAAACTAAGCATTATTAGTATTGGATTGTGTAAATATGTCACTTTATTTATTTATTTATTTTTAAATAATAATGTGAATAGTAAATGTGCTTAACTCTAAGGATCAGGTTCTCAACATTAAGCTAAGCATTATTAGTATTGGATTGTGTAAATATGTCACTTTATTAGTTATTTTTGCAAATTGAAACACACAAATAAAATTATAGTTGTATCAGTAAATCCAATGCAACGCAAGCATAAAGAAAGATACATTACTCATCATTAATGCAGTTTAATGGCACAAAGAAAATTATAGCTCTATCAGTAAATCCAATGCAACGCAAGCAGAAAGAAAGATACATTACTCATCATTAATGCACTTAATGGGACAGTGGCTACGCAATGGCTTGTTGTTCAGCAACCATCCCATTAAATTATAGTTGTATCAGTAAATCCAATGCAATACAAGCAAAAAGAAAGATACATTACTCATCATTAATGCACTTTGAGCAGGCTTTAATGGGACGGTAGCTGGGCAATAGCTTGTTGCACATCCACCATCTTATTAAAGCCTACCCATCAAGCTAGTTAATTTTCGCCTCCTAAAACAAATTGATAAAGACTATAATGTTTTTTAATCAAACCTATGAGCTAGGGAGTGTTTACTCTAATCACTTTTGTTATTAGATCTCAATGGGTGAGCTATTACGATTTAAACTAGATCTCAATGGGTGAGCTATTATGATTTAAACTAAAATGAATATAGACCCAAAATCAATTACACCTAATTATTAGATCTTAATGGATGAGTTGTTATGATCTAAACTTAAATGGATATATGCCCATACCTCTATATATGTCTCTTGATGGGCTTATTGTGACTTATCATCTTTAAGATTTTCATTCAAAATTATGCATCTTAAGAAGAGGACATAGAGGGTGACGCAATCACAATAATGGAATGCACCACTTCGATGGCATTGCAACTTGCAAGGTAGATTTTTATTCAAAATTATGTATCTTAAGAAGAGGACATAGAGGGTGACGCAATTACAATAATGGAATAAACCATTTCGATGCCATTGCAAGGTTGACTATTGTTATCAACAATAGTCTTTGTGATCTATAAATGTAAGGTTTATGGCTTTCCACGTAATCGAAAGACTTTAACTTTTATTATGCAGTTTTTTTCCAATTTAAAACTATTTAATTTAAAAAAATAAAAGTTTATATTTTTTTACGAACTTGACTCAACCATAAAAAAAAATGGATTTCTCTATCTTAGTCCATGTTAGAGGTCAAACTTCATACTCAAATCCCATTAAACTTGTGAAAAACAACATAATTGAGAAAAAACAATGAATGTAGTATTTCACCCTATGTGAAGAATATAATGTTTAAAATTATTGTATCAACCATAAGATTTTATTTACTAAAATTTGTGGTTCAACACTTCAAATTGTCTTTCTTGTTGTATATGCCCGCATCTCCTTGCTTAGCTTACAACACGGCGTTCTTTTATTGCACCCCTAGGTACAATTGCTAGTTATATCTCTTTTCATCTCCCCACGAGGGGTGTTCATGAGGGAAAATGGAGAGGCACATGAGAGGCATGTGGTCGCGCATCACACCACCAACTCGCAACCCCCAGCATGGCTCGTGCCATATGAACCCCTTGCGCGCTCATTTTCGGGTAGTGGAGTGGGCACTATTGTAAATCATGGTGCTGCAAGGATGACGGTGGAAGAGGGAAGAAACGGAGAGGAGGAAAGCGTGCGAACCAATCTGCTCGTCTTGAGAAATAATGGCCTGGATTCTAAAGGATAGTTGCCTTGGTACTAGACCTCACCCTCCAGCCTGTTAAATTATGGTAAGCCTGCGTTTATATGGCAGTTTCTCTCTCAGTTTGATTTCATTTGCAGTCTTTGGAATTTTTTAATTTCTCGGTCTAGTTCATGGTTTAGTGAGGGCCTCCTGCCCTTTCCCCTCTGACCATCCTTGAGTGCAGAATCCTTGGTTGCATCCTTTTGGCTTTCCCTGTTCGAATGCATCCCTCATCTCCTCGATGCATTGTTCCATCTCTGATCAGATTTGGGGGAAGCGCCTTCTGTGCAATTCCACTCCTGATCTCTTAGAGCTCCTAATCGAAGCTTTCACTTCAGTGACTAAGAACTCTCGCCCTTTCCTCTATGCATTTGCATTTCTAGAACACCTTTTTCTCGCGCCCTCATCTCAGTGCACTATACATGATTTCGCCCTAAATTGGAATCCCTCCCTGCTGTTTAGAATCAAGATGCCTCCACAACTACGTCCGTATAGACATAGGAAAGCCAAGGAGGAAAACTCCTCGGCCATGCCTCCAGCCACCCCCTCCAGAGTCATGCAGAATATTGTCCATACTGCTCTTCTGTATAGAGAGAAAATTCTGACAGAAAATAAAGAGGAAATCGAAGCGGTTGAAGCATATGCAAGTGTGACCAGAAACTGCACACCAGATGAGGAGGTTCGCGAGGATTTTGAAGCATTGCTTCTTGATCCAAGCTACCCTTGTGGCCGTGTGGCTCTGTATATGAAAATTCTGGACACTGCATGGCATCAAAAATTTCTCATGGGAAACGCCCTGGTTGAAAGAGGAGAAGCTCATCAAGCCATCCTCCTCTAACTAGACGAGATAGCTAGGAACATGTAGCAGATTGCCTCTCATCTTGGCATCAGATTGGACTTTGGCACTGAAGCTCCTTCAAGCCTGGTTGTTAAGCAGGCATCTGATTAATTTCAGTTGGTTATTAGTTTGTTTTTTCTCGCCTTTTTGAAAATTTTGTTTATGAAGAACATAAGCAGACTTATTCATAAAAAATCTATATGTAAATGGTTCAGTCTAATTTCTTTTTGAGGCAGACTGTTAGAGACCTCTCTGTAAAGAATTTGGATCTGTTTTCCCTCTGTTGGGAGGGTCCAAATTCATTCTTTCTTTCTTGGCATGTTTTCCCTATGTAGGGAGAGCTATGAACTTGCAGTGAAATGTTATCTTATTATGGCAATAGAAGGATTTACTACTAGCTTACCAAAAAAAACTAGATCTCTTTTCATTTAAATCTCCATGTATAGAATTATATTTAAGTTAATATAGTACTTACATTATATACTTTTCATATAAATCTCCATGTATGGAATTTCACTAGCCTGGTTTACCATAATCTCAAGTATATTTTGGGTTAATATACTTGCATAATATCCTTCTTGTGTAAATCTCTATGCATGGAATTGCATCATCGTTACATTATATCTTAATGTTTGAGTTAATATGCTTGCATAATATATTTTTTATATAAATATTTATATATGGAATTGCATCATTGTTCATTATATCTTAATGTTTGGGTTAATATGCTTGCATAATATCTTTCTAATATAAATCTCTATACATGGAATTGCATTATTGTTGCATTATATCTTAATGTTTGAGTTAATATGCTGGCAGTATATCTTACACAGTATAGAACACATACATTTTAATATTTTTTTAATGTTGGTTTGGGGTTTAATTGCTTTGGAATCAAATGAGTTAACATGAATCTATCTTTATTGCCAACCACAATATCTTTATTGCCAACCACAATAGAAAATGGTGATCATGAGGGATTATATTAGATGAGCCCCTTGTTAGCAACAAGCCTTGGACATATATATTTGAACATGTGACCTATAGCATACCCATTAAGAATATACCTAAAAAAATGGCTTAGCTCAATATAAGATTTTTTTTAAACTAAAACGAGTATTTTTTTTTGTATTAAAAATTTGATTGGCCAAAGCCATCATCAACCAATTTACAAGTATGTATGTGTTTACATTTCCTTCATTCCAAAACTACTTAGTTTCTGGAGAAGAACAAATAGCAGCTCCTTTCTTATGGAATTTGATGCTTCAAGGTAGGTCCATCATTCATACTCAGCATTCCTATGGGAAGTTGGTAGCCCCGGTTAGCTTTAGAATCCGCCTTCTTATTCAATTCTCGAAGAATATGAAAAAAAGGAAACAGAGTCAAATTCAGTCAAAATGAATTGAATCCTTTGCATAGTCCCATTCAAGGAAAATTTGCTGAAATGTTTATCAGTATTTAGAACTTTAATTAAAATTTATGAATCGCCAAATCTTTGAAAATCTTTATGTCTGACTTCCTTCGCTAGCTGGCAGGATTTTAAATTTTAAAAGGGTAAGTATTTCTGCTTGATTATTCATGCGTTGTCCTATGCCCCAACTGAAACTAGTTTCTGACATTCCTCCAGGATAATATAGCATACCCCCTGCTCTGGCTATCCCCAGATTTCCTCTGGATGCTCCATAAAAAAAAACTGATTGTCACATCCCCAACCCTCATACCGACGATGGAGAGGACGCGACTGGGCTGTTGTTGCTGTCAAATGGGTGATCTAGCTCCATCAACATAAACATAAAAATGCATTGGATTAAAAACATACATAGATGCACACAAATTACAATTATACAGCAGAAGCAAATCATCCATATAAGCATTCCATGTTTTGAATATAAGAATATACGCATATGCATTAATACACAGCAGAAACAGTGCATTCACTCAATCATTCAACATGTTCATATTAATTCATAAAACAATAGTTTGTAGAGATTAGGCACAAGAATACTTATCTTGAAAATAAGTTGGCCCGCAACTAGCTACGTCGTTGCAACGTTCCACCCAACCATAGGCTAGTGTGCTCATCAATCTCTCTGCATCACTACCACCCCTGAGATGGGCATGATTCCACAAGGCATTAGGGAATAACCGAATCACACATAGCCAAAACCATACATCCATAGTCAAACCAACACATCGTTGGGTTTCACAGACTGTCCATCCAAGCCAATAAGAAATTGGGTTTCACCGACTGCTAAGGAAATAAACCAACAACACATGGGTTCCTTGGACTTACTTAGCCCAAGCAAATTTTACATCAACACACAGTCAATCCATTAACTGATGGATCCTTGAACTTACCCAGCCAAGCCAACCCATTAATCAAACACGGACAACCATTTAACAGATTGGTATTGTCAAAACGTGTTAGGATTATTAATCCTCCCTTGTTCATACATTCTATTAGATTAATTAGCCTAACTTAGGAACCTTAATTAATTAATTGGGTCCACTAGTATCATTGGGTCCACTTGGCCTAATGGGGACACATGTACCAGTCACTGGAGTGTGGGGAACACTGCTAGAGCTTAATTTCCACTTATTGCATTGCATGCATCAGTTTGGGCACCTCCTAGACTAATCCCTACATTTTAGGAGCCACTGGGAGTCCCGGCACCAACCTACATCAGTTAGTTGGAGTTAGTACTATTTAGTCTCAGTTAGTCCTTAGTTACTTTCATTTAGTTCACAAACCATTATCTAGCGCATGTCTTGCATTAATTAAGGCATGGATGCATGTGGAGAAGGTGCATTTGCCCAGCTACCACACTCAATTGCACTGAGTTAACTAGTTGTCACTGTTTATTGAGTTGGTTAAACATCTGGGAGTTGATTTTGGACTCTGATATTGATTGAGAGACCATGAGTTAGAGATTCAGTTAGATACAATCATATCCACTTGGTAGATTTGAATTGCTTTTGATGCATTCGAATTCTTCCTATATAAACTATTGTAACATCGGATATTATTATTGTGAATGATGCTGTAAATTCCTGAGCAATACTTGTCTATTTCCCGTTTGGTTTGTTTTGTTTAGCTTGTATCTTCATTCTCCATTATTTTGCTACAAACATTATTAGAAATATCTGCTTGAAGATCTAAATGGAATTCAAATTCTAATATGGTATCAGAGCCTTCTCAGGCAAGTTTCATGCTTGTTTCTCCCCATTGAACATCAGAAGCAGTTGGGTTTCCACAGAATTCCCCTATGAAAATTTGCTAGCTTTGGATTTATTCAGAGCAACGGAGAGGGTGTGACGGACCTTGAAAACATGTTCATGCCAGGAGGAAAAGCATGATTCTAACAGTTGTTTTAGTGTGTAATTGTAGTGAAATTGACAGGTGCTACGTATCTTGTGAGAAGTATTTGCAGTCTTCCAGCCAGAGCAATTATGAGTTCTCAAACTCCTGAACCACGGATCCTCACAACTTCCAATTATCTTGATTGGAGGATTGATATGCAGCTAGCCTTGTGCAAGCATGGCTACCACAGGATCATACATGGATGGGAGGTTGAGCCTCATCAATCAGTAGAATGAAACAAGTTCTTAAACCGTTGTGATTAAGCATTCGGGTAATTATGTACTTATATTTCTAGAGATCTCCTCTTCCATCTATAAGGATTGAGGACTCCCAGAGAATCCTGGGAGAAGGTTGATAGCTTGTTTAACAAACAAGATGAGCTTCGGGGACACATTCTGGAGAATGAGTTGGTATCTTACATCCCAGCAGTTTCGAGACTATTGAGCAATTCTTCTCTAAATTCAAGTCTCTAGTGCTCCAATGCAGACAGTGCGGAATAGAGCGGAAGGATGATCAGAATGTCCATTCCATACTCAGCAAACTAGGCCTTGAGTATTTTGTATATGTCTCTATGTTTCATTCCAAGCAGGAAAGCTTTCCTGATTGGAAACTTCCTTCATTAGATTCTTTTTCCAAGTCCTTAATCAAGGAGCAAGACAAATTGATTCGAATGGGAGTCATCCAGACCTCCAAAGATCAAGCTCTCTTAGTTATTGACTCTTCCAAAGTGCAAGCAACAGGGAAATCAAAGAAGAAGGAGCCAAAGGCAGCTGATTCGAAGCCTAAACAAAATCAGCAAGCTTCCGAAAGGGCCTCTGGCTCTAAGAAGAAGAAATTTGAGAAGATACTATGTCCCTACTGTGAAAAAGGGTACCATCTTGAAGAACATTGTATGAGGAAGCAACTTGATGAGATGACTGCTCTTCTCAAGCAACATAACATTGCTTCCCCACAGAGAGCAAAGAATTCAAATAATGGATATCAAAAATGCCATGCTTTGAAAGCAAGACTACCTCGGTCTACAACCTATTTGATTGATTATAGAGCCTCCAATCACATGGTGGCCTCTAAGGATCTCTTCTCCTCTCTCAACATCAATGAAGGGCCCACTATTCACATGGGAGATGATTCCCAAATTCCAGCAACAGGAAGAGGCACCATCAGAGCGAAGCATGGTGTGTTCAGAGATGTCCTATATGTGCCCTCCCTTGCAACTAATCTGTTGTATGTATACCAGATGACTCACACCATCTCACCAAAGCAAGTGGTGTTTGGACCTGACTTAGTGGAGATCACAAAAATCTAAACTGGGGAGCTTGTAGCGAAAGGAATTGTTGATCATGCCTCCAAGGAATATATTTTCTCTCACTTAATGCCATACACAGTTCCAACATCACCTCGGCTTTCATTCGAAGTTGATGAAGGTATAAACATTCCATCACTTCCTATTGCAGTTCCAGTTTCAAATCTTGACATTTCATATTCAGATTCAGAAGAGGAGTCATCCCAGTATGATCCAGACATTGAGCTTACAACTCAAAAGGATTTAGATCCAAATCCAGCATCTACCTCATTCCAGCAGCCTAAATAGGCTAAGCAGCTGGAGATAGTGATGGGGATTCATATGACAAAAGAAGAACGATATCCCAGTATGAGAAGGAGAGTGTAGCACTCTCTCACATAGATCCTCTTCTTGTTGATAGGTGTTTGATGATGATTGGGTCATATTATTAATCCTTTAAGGAGGCTTGCCATGATCCTAGATGGCAGGAAGCCATTGATGAGTAGTTTGATTCACTACATGACAACTAAACATGGGAACTTGTCCCGTTACCTTCAGGAAGGAAGCTGGTACAGTGCAAATGGATCTACAAAAGCAAAATAGTTGTTGATGGGACCACAACCAAGTACAAGGCTTGGTTGGTGGAAAAGGGGTATTCTCAAGTCCAAGGCTTGGACTACAATGAGATATTCACTCCAGTAGCTAGAATGGACTCCATCAGGCTGGCATTGGCCATTGCTGCTTCTAAGAGCCTTGGGAAGTACATCACATGGATGTGAAGAGTGCCTTCCTCCATGGTGATTCGGAGGAGGAAATATATATGAAACAACATGAGGGGTTTATTGATGATCCTTCCTTAGTTTGCAAACTGAGGAAATCATTGTATGGACTCAAACAAGCCCCAAGGGAATGGTACTCCAAGATGGATGCCTTCCTCATATCTCAGAAATTTGAAAGGTGCAAATCTGATTGCAATGTCTAAATGAATAAGAAAGAGGGGTTCTTGCTTCTAGTTGTATTGTATGTGGATGATTTTCTCATTACTAGCATCTCTGCTACTAGATTGAGCAACATCAAGTCTTCTCTTAATAAAGCATTCTCTATGACTGACTTGGGATTGTTAAGACAATTCATTGGTCTCGAAGTAAGTAAAAAAGATTCAAGAATCATGATCTCACAGTCTAGGTATTCATCAGACATGCTTAAGAGGTTCCACATGCAGGATTGCAAGGCAGCCCCCTGCCCTTTTCTATTAGGCATCAGGCTTGAAGAAGGTGGTTCCACACCTTTGGTGGACAACACTCTCTACAGACAGCTCATTGGAAGCCTTTTATATCTCACTCATTCAAGACGAGACATATCCTATGTTGTGAGTGTTGCTGCCAGATATATGCAGGAGCCACATGAGCTGCATTGGAAGGAAACAAATAGGATCTTGCACTATGTGCAGGGTACTATTGATTATGGGATCCACTATGCTGCTGGAGCATAGCTGGATCTCACAGGATTTACAGACTCAGACTGGGCAGGAGATGGAAATGATAGGAAATCCACCTCATGTTTTGTATTCATGATTGGATCTGGGCCAATTTGTTGGTCCAGCAAGAAGCAAGCAACCCTTACACTTTCTTTAGCAGAAGCAGAGTATCGGGGAGCTGTGAATGCAGCTATTCAGGCAGTTTGGCTGCATGGCATCTTGACAGAGTTTAGGATTCAGACTTCACCTATAGTAGATCTTTATTATGACAACCAAAGTACAATCAATATCTCTAGTGATCTTGTTCAGAAGCAAACGAAAAAGCACATAGAGGTTCATATGCACTACATTCGGGAACTGGTGCATGACAGAACCATCACACTGCACTACTATCCGACAGAGGATCATATTACAGATATTTTTACCGAGTCTTTTACCGAAAAGACATTTTCTTTTCTCGGGTCTCTTTTGGGCATTAAGGCTTGATTCTTGGTTCCTATTTTGAGGGGGGGTTTCCCAAGAGGTTTTCCTACCTCATTTGTATTATGTCTCTTAGATTGTATATTGGGTGACCTATGGTCTTATTACAAGGGCCCACAGTTCTCCAAGTTAGGATTCAAGGGGGGTGTTAGGATTATTAATCCTCCCTTGTTCATACTTTCTATTAGATTAACTAGCGTAACTTGGGAACCTTAATTAATTAATTGGGTCCACTAGTATCATTGGGTCCACTTGGCCTAATGGGGACACATGTACCAGTCACTAGAGTGTGGGGAACACTGCTAGAGGTTAACTGCCACTTACTGCATGTGCATGGATCAGTTTGGGCGCCTCCTAGACCAATCCCTACATTTTAGGAACCACTGGGAGTCCCGGCACCAACCTACTTCAGTTAGTTGGAGTTAGTGCTATTTAGCCCTCATTTACTTTCAGTTAGTTCACAAATAGTTAGCTAGAGCATGTCTTGCATGGATAATGCATGGATGCATGTGGAGAAGGAGCCTTTTCCGACCTACCACACTCAGTTGCACTGAGTTAACTTGTTGTCACTGTTTGTTGAGTTGGTTAGACATTTGGGAGTTGATTTTGGACTTCGATGTTGATTGAGAGACCATGAGTTAGAGATTCAGTTAGATACAGTCATATCCACTTGGTAGATTCGAATTGCTTCCCATGCATTCGAATTCTTCCTATGTAAACTAATTTAACATCAGATATTATTATTGTGAATGATACTGTAAATTACTGAGCAATACTTGTCTGTTTCCTGTGTGGTTTGTTTTTTTTAGTTTGTATCTTCATTCTCCATTATTTTGTTGCAAACATTATTAAAACTATCTGCTTGAAGATCTAAATGGCATTCAAATTCTAATAAAATGTTCTAGGACAACTAAAACAGAATGGTTGAAGGGAAAACAACCTTGCATGAGATAATCCAATTCCAGGAATCGTTCTTAGGCAATATGGGAGCAAACCCGACCACCATAAACCTCCAAATTGTAAATTTGAGCACAAAAAATGTTTATGGGCATAACAGGAGCAAATACAACCTCCATTCACCCACAAATTGGGAAATCGTGGCTCCCTAACCACTGAGCAACACACCAATGACTTTCTGGGTATGGGACAATGAGGAAGAAACATAAATCGTGAGGGAAAAATGTCCAGCAAGCCCCAGTTGCGCGAGAGAGACAAATACGGCACCAACAACACCAAAAAACATGAATGGTTGTTGCCAATGCACTCAGGAGCATAAAAACAACTTCCAAACCATGGGGAATAATGGAGAAACTGCAGAAAACATGAGGAAATCTCTCAGCTTGCTCATAGGGGGAAAATGACCTCTTCAAACCCCAAAATCGTGGCCCATTTCTTCCCATTCGCCCAACAACACAGAAAACAAATTCCGGGCATGGGGAAAATGAAGAAAAACAACAAATCATGAGGGAGAGAGAGCTCAACAAGCTTCCCCTGTGTGAGAGAGCCTCAACATGAATGAGAATGGGTGAGGAAATGAAAGGCATGGGTGCATAATGGCGTGGGCATGCCTTCCCAAGATTTTACTTGCCCCACAAGTCAAAAACACACTTTCCAAAAATGGGTGACTTCCCCAATTCGAATTTGACCTCCATACCTTTCCCATCCTAAGGAAATAACTTCCCCGACCACTTCTAATGACTGGGCACAAAAGACAAAAAGGGGAGTTGACATCTCGATGGGTTTTCCCCTTGACATTTGGATTCCCCCCCATTGGCCCAAGGTTTTGATTATTTCCCCCTTCCCATTCCTTGTGAAATCATGCCCTCATCATTTTAACATTGTGACGCATAGCTAGTTGTGGTATTTTTATTAATTTTCATTTTACATGATGTCTAAAACATATTGTTCCTGGATAACACATAAACCATTGGCATCGATTTTTAATCGTCGATACATAAAATACTAAATCCATGGTGGGCATTTGCCTTTAGCTCCACACCATGATTAAATACAATATTTACATCATATGAAATTCAATACCACGGGATTGAAACTGGGGTGTTACACTTATGATTTATTTTGTCTTTGCCATCATTATGAAAATTCCTTTTCCGATAGTCTCATTTGCCATTTTGGTTTTATAAAGGGCTTACCAAAATTCTTCTGTGTTTTTTCCTGCCACAAAGAACCAGTCCATTGGTATTCAACTATTGAGGGGTCAATTTTAATTTGATTTCCCACTGCTTCCAGTAGCATAGACTTTGCTTTGCTACTACAATTTATGGCTTCGAAAATATGTTATTAAAAATTATATCATTTCGAGCAAGGCAGATTTTCCACCATATGAATTTTGGGATAGCTTGCTCAATATTACTCCATCCAGGACTGATTGAACCGTTTCTTGGATATCTGGACTTCCAATTTAAAAACAAATTAACAGTTTAAATGTTCACAGGGGCAAACACCGGCAATCCTTTAAGAATCAACACCCATGCCTGCTGAGTGAAGACGCAGTCAACAAGCAAATGATTTGAAGTCTCTGCAACAAGATGACATAAACAACATCTGAATGGGCCGTAGAAATCTCTCTTTTCCAAATTGTCATCTGTCAACACCTTCCTGTGCATTACCAGCCACGTGAAAAAGTTGACCTTTGACACATGTGGAGAGCTCTAAACATATTTCCAAATTTTTGTTGGGTGCATTGATGACTGGATTTGAGCTGGGTGTGATTCGTTTTGCAAAGCAGAATATCCTTGCGCTGTTATATATTTTCCAGATTTTCCCCATCCCCAACGGTCCTTGATTGAATGATGAATTTATTTTCTTATCAACTCTGTCAGCAACAATTTTTTTTTAGATTTAATCCATTCCGGCAGTTCAAATTTCCAATCTACCTAGTCTCCTCTGCTGTCCCATTTTTAAATATCGGTTAATCGTAATAGCCCTTTATTAACAAGCCAAATCTTGATCTCTGCGAGAGAGGATTTAATTGATAATGGAGCATTTCCTTGTATATTGTCTTCCCATAAAAGAATTTTTCTTCCATTTCTAGGAATGTGATATAATTGCTTTTGGAAGAATTACATTCCTCTTCGGCATAAATTCCAAGTTAAAGATCCTTTGGGAATGTTTACAGCCTGAAGGTTTCTCAAAGTTCCTCCCAAGAGGTATTTTTTCCATAGTACTTGACTAAGTGGCTGTTTACGTTCAAAGAAAAGTTGCCACAAAATTTTACCTCCCTTAGCAAGATTTGTCAAACCTAGATCTCTGATTTGTAGGCCACCTTCCAACACAGGTCTTTTGACAATGTCCCATTTAACTAGATGCAGTATATTATGATTTCCTTTGCCACCACTCCATAGGAAATCTCAAATAAGTTTGGAGATCTAATCCATAATCACTTTTGGTGCTAGGAGAAGAGAAGATTGGTATATTGGAAGAGCTGCCATAATTGACTTGATCATTATAATCTTCCCCGCCTTTGTGAGCCATTGTCCACCCCGATAAGTAATTTTTGCTTTTATCTTACTAATTACTTCTAGTCGAAGAGAAGGTTTATTTTTGTCTTAAGGTTAACGGAAGCCCTAGATATTTGATCTAATCCCAAATGTCATATCTAGAAATTTCTAAAAGATTTGCAATACTCGAGATAATTGAATGATCAGTGTTCCAACCATACACTGCACTCTTTCTATTGTTAATAATAGCACTTGAAATGACACATAAGTTTTGCAGAATTCCTTTAAAATCTCTTTCCATCTTGAGCGAGGCCCCTTCCAAAAAGAGAGAATCACCCGCAAATAGAGAATGGTTGATGGGGTCTACCCCTCTTGCAGACTTAATGCCTGGAATAATCCCTGCTTATTTTTCTGGGGATAATTTTCTGCTCAGAGATTTAGCCATTAGAATATAGAGGAACGACGAGAGCGGGCATCCCTCACGAAGACCCCTAGTTGCTTGAAAAAAAATTATCGGTATTCCATTTATTAAAGGAGCTATCCAAGGTTTATATGTACAAGCTTGTATCAAATTTACAAATGTTGAGCTAAACCCAAAAGAGTGGAGAACTTTATAAAGAAATGACAACCTTACCCTGTCAAATGCATTTGCCATGTAAAGTTTGATTAGCATACCTTTCCCTTGACTTTGAAAGTTAGATTGCATGACTTCTTGAACTTGGATCACATTATCCAAGATGTGTCTCCCTTTGACACACTCGCCTTGAAGAAGGGAGATCAACTTTCCTAGCAAAGGGTTGATTTGATTAGCTAAAAGTTTAGAAAGTATTTTATAAGAAGCAATGCAAAGAGATATTGGCCGAAATCTTTCAAAAGTTGTTAAGTTAACTTCTTTAGGGAGTAATGCTAGGAAAGTGGAATTAGTGCATCCACCTATTTTAGCTTTTAATTGAAAATCATTGATCATCCTCAAGAGATCTTTCTTGATTACTGTCCAACACACTCTATAAAATTGAAAAGAGAATCCATCTGGTCTTGGAGCTTTACCCGGCTCCATTGACCAACTAACATCAATAATCTCTTCTTTCACAAATGGCTCCATGAGTTCTGCATTTATCTCTTTACTGACCAAAGAAGGAATTTTGGATAAGATTTCCAAGTTTAAATCATTCTCTTTTAATCCAGTTTCACTAAACAAATCTTGGAAGTGTGATTCAACCACCTGCATTATTTGAGCCCGGCCTTTAAAAATTTGTCCATCTGAGGAGGAAATTTCTGAGATGTGATTGTGAGAGATTCTTGCTCTATACTACCTGTGAAAGAAGGAAGTATTTTCTGTCTCCTGCTTGTAACCACATGCTGCGAGATTTTAATCTCTAGTATTATTCTACCATTCTCAATGCACAGAAGGAGTTGAACTGAGACTGTTGTTCTTTTTCCAATTTTGCTGAGGTTATTCATGTTTCATCCATTTCCAATTGGATTTCCTCTAAAACTTTTAATGCCTCTATTATGTCACTGGATGGAGATTTCACATTTTGTTTATCCCTTCCCTAAGAGCAAGTTTAGTGTATTTTAATTTTTGTTCCCAAACAAAATTTGGTGATCCAATTACAGTACGAGACCAAGCCTGTGAGACGATGTTCATAAAACCATCACAAGCTACCCAGAGTGGGCTAAACCTGAAAGGAATGGTCCTAAGATCTTCTTCCTCTTCGAATTGTAACATAATAGGTTTACGGTCTGAGGTTAATTTCAGAAGAATACTAGAAGAAATAAATTTTTTCCCCAAAAGGAGCTCTGAACCAAGAAGCGGTCCAGTCTTGCTGAAATATTTGCTGCTCCTACTCTATTATTAGTCCACGTGAATCTGCCTTTATTTGGCTTAAATTCAATCAAATCCCATAATTGAATAACATTCTCAAATGTTTTTAACATTGGGTCCCTCCCACAGATTCCTTCGATTTTAGCTTTTGGATCCAGCGTGATATTGAGGTCGCCAGCCAGAATCATGTTTGATGGTAAATTTGCATCCACATACTCTGCAAGAGTCTTCCAATAATATTTTTTCTCTTGCAAGTTGACATGAACATACAGATTAAAAATGGATAGAGAAGTCTTACTTGCTAGATGTTGGATTTCGGTAAATATCCATTGCTGAGTTTTGAAGGAGTTTTCCAAAGAAAAAATATCATCTACCCATAGTGTTTCAATTCCACCAGATGAACCCCTTGCACTCACTGTGATCCATGCTTTCTTCTTCCACTTCAATTCACTTAATGATAGGAGAGTTTCCTCAAAAACCTTTGTCTCTTGGAGCAAAAGGACATTGGGTGAATCCATTTTTATGAGATCTTTTACAACTTCAGCTTTTGAAGGATTTCCCATCCCCCTGCAATTCCAAGAGACAATGTGCATTACTTAATTATGACAGAAGGTTAAGGGCATCCATTTACAGATCTAGCTTGAGTATTCCTGCCAATAGGCATCTCTTTTGTGGATTGACTTCCCTGCATCTTCAAGCGTTCGGCTTCTTCCTCTCGAACATTCTAGAGAGATTTTTTCCCTTTTTTAGAATACCTCTCTAGAGATTCTTCCTTATATGATTCAGATTTATCCATGGGTTGCTTTCTTCCATATCTGCATATGTAGGGGAGGAGCCACCAACAGGTGAACCAAGATCCTAAACAACTGAAGTTTATTTCCTTATCAGTCCTTGAGATTGTTGGACTTCCCCCTCCTCAAGCATTGGAGCCTGTTCTTTAGGATTACTCAACATTTCAAATTTGTTTTGAGTTATGATTTCCTTCATAGATGTCTCATTTTCATTCTGCTTTTTTCCGGTTGAATTGCTGTCCGACCCCATTTTTCCTCTTTTTCCTTTTGATCTATTTACCTACTTTTATGTACTATTTTTTTGGGCTTTCTCTTTGTCATCTTCCTCTTCTGCTTTCTTCTTACACATTCTAGAAAAATAACCATATCCATGACAATACCTGCATTTGAATGGCAGTTGCTCATAATCGAGCACCTACACATGTGACCAATCTGCTATTGTCAACTTAATTGCTTTAGGAAGACCTACCTCCATATCGACCTCTACACATATTCTAGCACAAGAATATTGGTCTCTTCTTTCATCCCTATCTATGTACTTCCCCAATTTGTTTCCTATGGCTTCTAAAGACTCTGGGTTCCAGCAATGAAGAGGAAGATGTGGAAGTCTGACCCAAATAGGAACTGCTGAGGGCACATATTGACAAGGATAAAAATATGGTGTCCACTTATTTAGATACATCCCTTGAGGGCCCATGAAGTATGGACCATTTCAAAAAATTAAATCCCTATCTTCAGATTTTTCAAACAGGAATACATAGTATCCCTTGCCTTCCAGATGAATTTGTATGCCTGCTGAGATAAGGGGTTTCCAATTTCTCTGAACCCATCCATCAATTGCCTTAGGGGATGGTCAGAGACCTGTAAACTGTCCAATAAGTCCCCGATCACAATATTCTTAGTTTTCTAACAAGGATGTTATGCTAGTAAATACACCGAAGATATATTATCTAATTTCTTGACAAATTCTGTTGATTCGAGCTAAGTTTCCTCTTGTTGCTTGATGCCACCAATCTCCTGAAAGCATCAAGCTCAGAGGGAAAGGAAGGATCCTCTCCTGCTTCCATGACTCTCAAATTTCTCACTCAATCTTGTATTCTTAAAAAACCCACACTCAGTCTTGTTGAACCAGGGTAAATCATTGCAAGAAGCTCTACAACTCCTTTTCCAAAACTAGTTCAGCCTACAAAAAATCAATATCTCCTTGCTCAAAGATTGGTCCTTCTCCAAACTCTTGCAAAAGCTCATGCTCTCCTCAAAAATTCAAAAGCCTGCAAAAAATAAAGAAAGCTCGTGCGCTACGGTTCTTGGAGCCAAACTCTCGTACATGAGGCAATCACAATCACCAAATATAAGAATTCAAAACTTGCCTCTTATTAAGATCTTTTTAATAATTAATATGACATGTCTCTAATAAAATTTTAGCTTGATTAACTAAACAAATAAAATTATGTGCACCCCATCATTACAATCATGTTTAAGAAAAATGAGTCCATAAAACCTTTACACATAACAATGTTTGATAAAATCCTCCCATTATACCATAAGTGAAGTTTCTTTCCCCATACTTGCTTATCACCATATGAAATGGGAATTGTTTTCAAATGTGACAAGCCCCATTGTTCTCTCACCCTTAATGACATCAAAGGCATAATTATGTTGATAGGAATTTATATCTTAGAATTATGGGGTGGAGTGCCATCTATGATTTTAGAAAAGAATGACACAAGTGTATTGTCCAGATTGATTCTATGGTAGTCATTCAAAATTCATAATTAGCAATTACAACAAAAAAAATAGCTCATGTGATAACTGCACTTTGTGGTATTTGGA